>JAIZAY010000428.1:0-48095 GCA_029531755.1 Holothuria leucospilota
TTATTCAGGTAAAGTAACGTTAGGCGAGAGCCATCAAAGACGACGAGCAAGTGAAGCCGTTTCTTGGGCGGCTGTGGACGGTTAACTTGCTCGCTGTACATAGCCTACAGAAGTTAGTATCTCCCTCACTAACTGTTATTACAATCCATGATCAAAATACTGTGAGAGTAATACAAAATTACTATTCCCTTTGTCAGTTCTTTACAACTTTGTATGTAATCTAGGTTACTTAGTGTTGACATAGTCTATAGCCCTACGATTATAACGCAATTAGTGAATGCTGACCTAATATGGCTCGCTCCCGGCAAATTTCACGGATTTTTATGGCAAATTTGGAGTCCCTGAAAGTTTCTTTTTCTTTTTTTTTTTTTAGGGGCTTGTCAATCCACACTTGGTTTGTTGTAAAAAGATTAAGCAATGTGGCCTTTGCCGTGCATAGGCCTGTAGGCCTACCTAAAAGTAGGCCTAACCATTCTTTAATAAAATCAAATATAGCCTAGGCCTAGGGCATATTTCTTTCTTTTGTGGGCTAGCTGCCTTCCTTAAAACTGAAAACAAGACTAATCAACGTGCCCAATGCTGTGCATATGTTGCACTAGGAATAGGCCCTAAAAGTTTAATTTCTTACCAGGGTCTATACAGCCTTACTGGAAAAGCGAGGGAACTTATGATTTTCTTTCTTTCGAATTATATTAAAGGTCAGAAAATTTAAGAAAAAACGCTTAAATTGAGGCAAATGTCATAAATATATATCAGAAAAAATCAGAAAATTTTTCATGAAATGATGAGTATCTGGAATGAACTGTTGTTTAGTATGGATACACAACCATTATTTATCTTGAAGTTCTTACCTTTATCTTTTTATTACAACTTCAATCAATAATGCAAGGCCAAAGGCGTTTACTTCATATAAACTTTGCCCATACAAAGAAAGTAAAAGTATACTTGATGTTTCTACTCTAAAACAATTTTCTCCCTCACCGCTATTTTATTAAAACTTGCCCCACCCAAACTGTAGTTGTTATAATTTTACTTTGAGTTGGCAGGCTATGTGAAAGAAAATTATTGAAACCAAATATGGTACGTTTGTATGTAGAATTTAAGGGAAGTTGCAGAGGCTCGGCATATCTTATTCGTATGTTTCGCACTGCAGTCTACAGCTAACACTGCTGACGTTAGCGGCTGACAAATGTTAAGCTGGAAACGTATTTTTGCCTTCTTTGTAGACCTGATCCTTTTTGCAATATACCTTATATCAGTTTTTAACTTTTTCAGCTACATTGATTTAATATTTTCTCAATGTAAAAGTGTTGATTTACTAACAAGTAGGCCTAGCTTGTACTTTTTAGACTATTTTGATATTTACTTAGTTCCCCTGATGCTAAAAGTTCGATGTACAACCAAAGCCTTTCATAGATGGCTACAGCGGTCGAGTCTGCTGTGTCAATAGCAGCCACGTTTGCCGGTTGCGTTTATGAGGGACAACGTCCCATCAGACAGAAAAGAAATTACGCTTTGGCTTTGTACTAATAAGTGAAGATGAGCCGTTAGAGCATTTTTTTTCAAAATAAATGTCAGCAATACAATGAGTTCTCAAATAACAGCCATACAATAGTGAGAACTCATCAAGAGTGGACTGTTTGTTGTTAGTGAAATGGCAAATCTGCACAGCATTAATTGTTTATTTTAGAGCAAACTCGTAGGAAAATTTTTCTTATAATTTTTCTTCCCTTTTTGCTCATTGTACAATTTGTATTTGGGTTCATAAATTTACGAAAGAGTCAAAATTAATGAAAAACGAGCAGCATTTTCATAAGTTTGGTAGCAATATGTTAATCTTAATTTCTTACACATGTGCAATGCATGCCCCTACAAATTAATAAAAGCTAATACTAGGATTTCAAGTCATCCTAAAATTAGCAAAATATTAAAAAAAAATAATTCCCTTACTTCCAGGAAGAGGAAATTTAGAAATGTGGAGAAAATAACTACAATCATGCTAAAGTCAGGGGGAAATCAAGCAACAGTGAAAAATACTGCACTCGAAATACATCAAAATAATTATTTCAGAAATTTATAAAAAGCATTTTGAAATATTTTTGGATCTTTCCTTTCAAAAAACTCTTGGAAACGGAATTAAAACTTTCCTTAGATTATTTTCAAGAATCACTATTTTCTTTTCAATTATGAAATCATACCATCATCTGTAGCAAGACTCTTTAATGTATGTAACACAACGTATTCATGTATTAATAAGCGTAAAATAATACTACTCTCCTAAAAAATACCCTAAAATTCTTCTTCAATATCCTTTCCAACTGTTTTTGATTACTTTTGATCATTTCATGGTCAATATCTCTCCCTATAAATGTCATTCCTCTCAACACGGATACATTATCTCATATTCTCTGATTTCTTTTCTCAGATTTACTGAAGATGTCTGTTGATTTCTCCTTTTAATCCAATCCTCTATTTTATTTTACTTTGCAGATTTCCATTTCATGTGTGCGGCTGAATAACTGCTACAGCACAGTGGACCTGCGTGGCGGGAATCATCTCCAGTTAAAATCCAATCTTCCTATACCAGTCCTCACTATACTCAACACGCTAACGATAAACACGTACGGGGAAGGCAGAGAAATAACATCAGAAGAATTTACAGGCATCTTACAGTATTCATCAAAGTGTCTTGCATTGGAGGGACTGAGGTAAGTATTGTATATAAAATGTAAGTAATATAAATGAAACTGTCAGAAATTAATCGGTGTCATGGTTTAATTCGTAATCAATACGTCATTTTAGCAAGGGCTGATGTTTTTGTTTTTGTTTTGAAATTTTTAGTGTACATTAAAGGTATTTCAATCTTAAAATCTTTAGCAGTGTAGGTTAAGTCGGTATTTAGTTATATAAAAACATTGATTAAAGAGAAAACTTAAATGCAATTTCCTTGAATAGCTAAAAGTACAATATAAAAGTCGAATCTCACTAATCTTTTTTTTTCTAAATGATATTAAATTAGATTAGAAATGTAAAGATGAAAACAAAAGTAATGAATTATACATAGTCCCATGAAATTGTTAATAAATATTTAGTTTTCATTATTACGTAAATGTAAACATATCGCCAGAAAAGTCAGTGGCTGCTTAAAAAACAAACTTTAAAGTTTGTTGTAGTCTGTAGAATAGACTATTTTATATTGACATACTTGAATATAACTATAACAGTAATGTTTTGTGTAAATTAGGATGGTTGATACCAAGAATTTAATAATCGAGGAATTACACTATGAATAATTTTAATGTTTGTCATAATTATGGTATGCGCGTATAAAATCTATTTTTTATAAATGATATGTGCTCTTCTTTTTTACAAATTTAGCAATGAAATAAAATTTAAACTAAAAGTTGAGGTAACATCACTATAAATCTAAAAAAAAAATCAGATGTTCAAGTGTGTTCAATTAATGAAAGCTAGGCACTTAATATTGATACACTTGTTTCAGTAATTTAACCCCACAAATACACACTCCCACACACTCCCCAACACTCACCACACTCCCCTACTCCCTCTTACACAGGCAAGAAAATCATGTTATCTCTCTTCCCAGAACACAGACTCAAACTAGCCTTACACCCATAGGCGTAGGAGCCTAATTTGATTTAGGGGGGCTGTAACGACTTGCCCGAAAAATGTGACCAAAATTTTTCGCACTCTTCGCACACGAGCACAACTTTCTGTATTGCAGGGGGGGGTGAGGGGGCAGATAACGTGTTTGGCCAAACTCCCCTCCCCTCGGGAAATTTTTGTTAAGTTAAAGTGGCCTAGATGGATCTGGTGCTATCCTTAAAAAAAAAATTTGAACTGTACTATACTTTAATAATGGTCAAGAAATGGAGTACAAACGATGACGAATGCGCGCGAAGCGCGCAGAATTTTGCATGACATAGATATCATTTCTATGACAAAACTTGCATCTGCATCGAAACCGTTTCAGTTCCTCAAAGAAACCTAACTACAAATCACAAGGCGATTCTTCTACCTGATGATTCGTAAAAAGCTATTAACTTTTGCTGTTGTGCTTCTCCGGGAGTTGTTATCACAAGGTAGTGATAACAAGGACAATATTGAGGTTAGGTCTAAAGAAAACTGATACTTTGTGAACCATTTGTGATAGAACACGATGAATAGAAACATGATTGAGTCGAAAACACACCCCACCCCACTACTACAAGGATAAAGCTTAAACGCCTTTCGGGTGATTCAATGGGGGACATGCGCTCCGTTCCTCCATGTCACTGAGGCATGGAGTATAAACCCGTGGCACCTGCGAGCGAAGCTGGCAAAAATTTTGCGTTACGACTGTTGTAGAACCCATTACCGTTGAAGAATGGGAATGTGATTGAGACGGTGTTAAAGAATATCACAACAGAACTGAAGATAGAAGTGCGCAAAGTGCACGCAAAGTTTGGTAATTTGGGAAAGATCTTTGATAGAAAACTATCAAAATACATCCATTATACGTTTGAAACGACACCCAACCGTATCCCCTGCTGACAGAGGATGGAGATATACCTCTTATTTTCGGATCAGTGTCTTGGCCAGAAAACTTTCGTGTAATTTTATTTCCCTAAAATATAATTGTGATAAGATATATAGTGAGAATCGTGACAATGGTAAGGCAATTTGCATTAGGAATCATTTATTTCCATGATAAAAGTTGCATGCAGACTCTGCACCGAGACATCTTCAGTACCCAAAAAATGCGTTTGCCAATAACAATGTGAACTTGATGCCTTGTCATCTAATAAAGCTTTCAAATTTCATTAACAAAACTTTGACAAAAGAAGAGGAAGGGAAAAGAATTCCCTGCTTTGCATTCTTGAATGTTGTGCTGCTCCACAACCACACCCATCAGCCTATGCACACGAGCAATCAACCTAATCGGGGGGGGGGGGGGCGATGAAAAGTGTGAATACGTTTAAGACACTATTGATAATAAATAATCAATGACACTGAAAGCGCGCGGAGCGCGCGAAAATTTTGGTACTTTGCGAAGTATCCATGAAAATGGTGTTCTGTGATGCTAACGTAAAACACTGAAACAAGAAAACGTCTACAGCAGATGAGAGATAAGCATGGAGCACCGCCTGTGTAAAATCTCTACTATATAACTGTTTTTTCGGGCAGGAATCGATATTTTTATTTTTTTCCGGACAGGCGGTCGGGCATGCTTAGAACGTTAGTTTAAATTACTGATTTAACAAAACTTTATTATCGCAATTTTTTCTTCCAGTTCCAGATTTTTTTTTTTTATATACTGCCCGAATTTTTTCACAGAAATATTTTTAGGGGGGCTGCAGCCCCCCAGCCCCCCCGTCTCCTACGCCTATGCTTACACCTCAAAATACTGCAAAGAAAAAATCCGGTGATAATTCTAATCATATTTGCTGTCTGTATTGCTAAAATATTCTAGCTATATTGTACAGTACACAGTAATACATGTACAGTGAATACACACACTGTTTACAATCACAAGACACTGAACTTGAAATGACCTTTACATCACCTGTCAATATACAACTGATAACAAAGGAAGCTCATTTACATAACAATAGATCAGTAGCCAGCTGGCAAGCGCGCGTCTGTGACTTAAACACTTTCAATGTAAATACTAGAACACGTCATACACGTTGAAAGGTTATGTTATACAACACTGTGAGCTGTTCATCGTAATGTAAATGAAACTAAACACATTGAGTATTGTATACAACCACAGCACACATATGGCCTAGAAAAATACATTAAACTTTGAATTAAAATGCTGACTCTACTAATATAAAACGGAAAAATAAGAATAAATATAGTTATATGTAATACTAACATTTAATTTCATGTTAGCTAGTATCAAGTAAAATGTCAAATTCAATTTTACTCTATGTTATAAATATTCTTGTATAAAGGTAAAATTTACTGGTCCTTCTACTGTGTCAATCAGGTTTCTTTACTGTCTGCTGCCACCATCCGTCCAGGCTGAGTCTGTTTCTATTCTTAGATCAAGAAACGTTAAAGGTAACATACAGTCTGTTATACTGTGGGTAATGAAAACAAATTTAATGTACACAGTATTATAACAGGAGGGGTCACTACTATTATACTGGGTGTAATGAATAATAGGAGGGGTCATTACAACACAAATGCAAATGTTTTGGAGAAATTTGCACAGATTTTCTGTTAAGGATTTATGTTTTTATTTCAATTTAGTAGTTTTACTAGATGAGGGAGATACGATTGAATTTTTTACAAACATAAACAACTGCCCATGCGTTTTGTGATATTTACATGTGCAAATAAGACATTAACATTTTAGTTCTATGTATTGTACGTAATCTCACTTCTATGTTGAAAATCTAGTCAGAATAAAGTATGTAACTTACTGTCTTGATCAATTATGTAATCATCCTCTAAATGAATTATCTGTAACATGTATATTTTTACTTATTAAGAGAAACACTGTTTATTCTTAAAGAGAGATTGTGTGTGTATGTCATAGAATTTTTCATAAATGCACATAGAATGGTAAATAACTTAACATACTAAGATGGTTGGGTAACTTTATTTTCAACTCATGAATAATTGTTAACCTAAACTTTCAAATTTTCCAGTGATGGGACATTTATAACTTTTGAAATATTTAAGACTTTTTGGAAGAAAAGCTAAATTTGCCAGATTTTTTTGGTGGAACGGAATGGTTTACAATGATAAAAACTACCTTCTGTGTCATGTTTATGCAATGTACACATAAAATTGCCCTTAAGTCCATTCAATATATTAATTGGTGTCTTGATTGTTGTTTATTTCAGTTATCTGGGAGCCCCTCTGGTATAACGCCTATCAACTGAATCTACAGTCCTGTCTCTGGGAGGTAAGTGTCTTACTTCACAAGTCTTTTACCTAGCAATGTTAATATGGGTAGTTGACTCTTTTACTATGATCACGTGACTACATGACATAACGATGTTTAAAATGAAAAAAGGGTCAAAGCGTTCAAACAAAATTAAAGAATATTGACAGAAATTATTTTTCAGAGAATTATGCACAAGTGTTAAAGAAACATCCAGTAAATCGTTACTTTGCTAGTTTGATTCTTAAATGCAGTAGGTGCAATGTATACAAGTTTAAACATTATGATGGGACTAAGATTACGTAGTGGTAAGTTTAAAAATAGAATTATTGAACCGGATGGGTTTACTAAAGATGGTACCGGTACTACCCTATAGACAGTGTAAACCCAGGAAAATTGTAACTATGAGATGTGTTGTTAATACAGAAGTATTAAAAGTCAATGAAAGGGTGAACTTCAGTGGCGTACGCGGGGTAGGGGGAGATTGGGCCATGGCCATTGCCGTTTTTTTTTTTTAATTCTAAAAATACATAACTTTGTTAACACAAATTTTACTTCAAAAGGTAGCATATATGGCACCAGATTACATGCAAGGACACCTAATTTTTCAAAAAATTTCAAAAGAGGGGGACCTTCCTTTAGACCCTCCAGGCCGGCGATTCTTTTTTCTTCCTTAAAAAACGGAAATATTTTAACACAAATTTTACTTCAAAATGTTGCATGTGTGGCGCTAGATTGCATGTAAGGAAACCTACTTTTTCAATAGTTTTGAAAGGGTAGGAGGCGTACCCCCAAAACCCTTATTCCCTTCCCCCAGCCTCCCCCAGCCCCCGAATTTTTTTTTTAGTTCCTAAAATTACGTAAGAATTTGAACACGAATTTTACTTCGAAAGGTAGCACATGTGACAACAGATTGCATGTAACGACACCTATTTTTTCAAAAAATTCAAAGGGAGGGGGACCTTTCCAGAGATCCCTCCCCCGGCCAGCGATTCTTTTTTTCTTCCTTCAAATACGTAAACATTTTAACAATTTTTTTTTCCAAAAAGGTAGCATATGTGTCACCAGTTCGCACAACATACTGCATGCCCCCCACCCCTTGAGAGAAATTCTGGGTACGCCACTGGTGGACTGAATTAAATTTCATTTGACGTAATTTCAGTGATCAGTCATTATCATCATAAATATTAATGTTAGACTAGTTGAACAGCTAACAAGAGAAAAAAGATACTTTCCTAGACTAATTTAGGAATGACTCTTATAATTTAGGCCTATCTGTCTTAACCAAAGCAGTGTAAAATTACTTTGCACCTCTACTGCTGACGTCTTCTAGAAGGGGTAAAAATTTTGGCATTCTAGTATACCATGTTCATAAAATGTTTCATGAATATTAAATTGCGAATAAATTAATTATGCCCAATAATATCTGTCCCAGGGAGTTGTTCAAGTAGTAGTAAAACTAACAACTCCCTCCTCGCTGTACCTAAACATACGGAAGGAATTATTTAGACACTGATGTTCTATAGTTATATGCAGTCCTTCAATGATGACAGCCGTCCAAGTGGGTTGTTTTTACAGACATTCTTTTCATTGCCTGATGAGCTATCAGTGTCACGTGATTGATCTGTCAGTCAAACTGCTAGTCGTGTGGCTAAACAGCATCAAACAGTGGTCTCAATATTGCTGACCAAACACTGTACACACACTGTACACAAAGAAAACGGTGTAACAATGTAAATAATTTGGTTTATTCAATTATGATGTAATTAAAGGCCTGTTTGGTGAGGTATATCGAATGCACAGTTAATATTTATTTCATAAAAAAGATGAGGATATTGTTGACTAGAATTATAAAACAAAATTTAGGTTACGCCTTTGCCAGTAAACCCCCAAAATGATATGAATATTGATTTATCACCCATATGCATGAGTAATTTCCTTTCCTCGGTACAACTTAAAACTCCCTATACAAAAGAGTGTTATTAGTGTAAGCCACAGTCAACAGTTACTCATTTCTGGTGTTGTATGAGATTGACACGATGTACATAGGCCAATCCATTTACATTCGGCATAGGCAGAATCCCCGGGGTGGGGGTATATCCCCCACTTTTTGAAAAAAAATGCTCTATGTGACTTAAGCTTCTCCACACAGTAAGTCTTGCCTCAAGGGCCCATTATACACCATATTTTTATTCATGCAAATTTCAGCTAAATTTGATATCAGTTGGACTGCTTTCATCTGTCATGAAGACAGCTGATTCTTTTTCAGACTTGATTATTGGATTACGAATCCTTTAAGTGGGTTTAAAGTTCTATGACACTCTCAACAGCTCGCCAGGTGGGATGTTTTTACTGTCAATATAACTGCTAGTTAATTGTGTTAATAGCATCAGACGCGTAATCTTTGTTGTTGACTGTAAATATATTATCACTAAATATTTAACACACTGTACACAAATCAAGGGGCGCGAGATGCAACTACGTTTGTTTAAATTCAATTATCAAGTAATGTACAAGCTTTCACATTTTACTTTCATGAATAAACTGATTGGTGGTATCTGTCCTTACACCTAACATTAAATGCTTCAGTAGATTCAAGCCGAAATTTTAAGGTACAAAACGATTTTGGGAAATATCCCTGATCTTAAATATTTAGTCTTGTCAAAAACTCAAGACTTGTAAAACTGAAGGTTTGTTTAGTTTTATTTATCATTGTAAAACGAGTTTTAATCTCATTCAAAGCAAGGTGGTGTTGACCAGAAGTATGATATAGAACTAAAACTTTAGTCAAAGACTACTGTACAGTTTTATATATAGTCCTACATTAAGAACAGCCTGCGAAGTGGGTTGTTTTTACTGTCGATCAAACTGCTAGTAACGTGCATTAATACCATCAGACAATGATTTCTTTGTTGTTGACTGTAAATATATTTTCACTAAATATTTACACATTGTACACATAGCAAACAACTTAGTTGTAACTACTTTCGTGTATTTTATCATGAAATAATGAAAAGGGATTTCCCCTTTTGCTTTCATGTTGAAGTGTCTTCTAATAGCCTTCCACAGCATAGCTAGCTGGATTTTTTTCAGTAGATTCAAGTCTACATTTCAAGCTGCAATCTTTTATTTTTTTGAAAAATAAGATATCTTGGACTGAAATATTACGACATATAAGCTTAAGTCTTTGTCAGTCTTTGTCAGTCTTTGTCAGTCTTTGTCAGTAATACGTAGAAATGATTGAAACGATTTTCATCCTCGCTCCAATGTGTAATTTACTTTGTCAGTGAAACAGAAAACTTTCCATGCAAAAAGTGTTATTGTAATATCACAAGCCGCAGTAAACAGTTATGCATTACTGTTGTTGTATAAGATTCACACAGTGTATGTATACGTATATACATTGGCCGGACTCTTTACAACTGTCATGTACACAGCTGATTCTTGTTCAAACCCGAAGATGAATTGTGAAACCTTTGGACAAAATATTTGAGGAAGACAGTGGATCGGTGTTGATGAAAAAAGAATTACTTAAATTTGATGCACTTTTCTGTTATGAATCCATCCTCTCTTTAGCTCTTAGAAACCCTTCGTGAACACAGCAAAAGAAAAATGTTAAGTCACCCTACAATCGACAATTGGGAGGCAATCCCCCCCCCCCCTCTTTTTTACCATAGATAAATATACCAGTCACTACTTTTGTACCAACCCCTGTGCCGGCTTCACACACGAACCTGATGTACTAATTGTAAAGTCGTGATCATGTGTTGTTTTCAAGGCAATTTGCTGTAAACATCTTCAAAATTGATATACTGAAATAATTAACAAAATGCTAACTTATCAATAGTTTTACGGTATTTCAATTTTCTCATTACTCTCATCCAACACTTACTATCTTTCCCTCTCCGCCCGTTTACGTAAATATCGATATTTCTACAATATGTCTTGTTTTGGCAACTAATATGCGAAAATACAGTTGTATGCATTGCTACCATAGAAGTACTTGCATGAATGATATGACAGTACAGGTGTACATACAGTCCTGCATTCATCTGAGCCAGCCAGCCAACTATTGCATTTTACGAGGTTATTTCTGTCTTTGTCTGGTAAATGGGCGTTCACGTGACTGAGCTGTCAATCAAACTGCTAGTCACGTATAACGAGGTAAGATTCTATGTAACGCGGTAGACATGTTTGTTTACTTGGCCCGGAAACTATTATTGTTCAATAATAGTTGGCTTGTGTCTGTGAGGGAAATCCCCGGTAACAAGACTGTAGTATATAGAGGTCGTGCACGTGACGTAATCTTTTGATACACCGTGCTGTAGCTGCATCATCAATGGACGCCAAGTCTCTCATGGCGGTCATACATAAACCACAGGGAATGATTTTCATATCTCGGTACTCGATGAGAATGAGCTTTTTATTTATGCTTCTAGTATAATCTGTTCTTCAAGAAGTCTCCCTGCTGATGAAAGACTTTGAGCCGATATCCTTACCTGGCGCAGGAGTATCCGTGATCACGACGGCGGAGCTCCCAGTTGGGACCTGTTCTATTCAGCCAGTCTAGAACGGGACCTCTGTCGGGTGGTGTCAGTTAAGTCAAAGTTTGTCCCTTGGGGACGTTGTTACTCCTTCAGGGAGCAGAACTCCTTCGGCAGTATTGTTTGGTTTTCGCCCCTGGCTCTTCGCCAAAGAGTCAGGGGACTTTGAAAAAAAAAAAGCCGATATTCTTGTTAAAGATATTCAGAGAGCTACATTTACTGGCTTTGAAAGGCTCCTGGCGCAGGATTATCCGTGATCACCATGACGGAGCTCACTGGCGGAGGCCGTCCTATTCAGCCAGTCCAGTACGAGGCTTTGCACGCCAGGTTGTTCAGTAGTTCTCGTTAAGTAAGTTGTCCCTTGAGGACGTATAGCTCCTTCAGGGAGCAAAACTCCTTCGGGAGTATTGTTTGGTTTTCGCCCCTGGCTCTTCTCCAGAGAGTTGAGGGGACTTTTGAAAAAAAAAAAAAGCCGATATTGTGATGAAATGAATGGTCGGGAATTTAAAACAAAAGCCTAATCACTCACCTATTACAATAAATATCCGTCCAGCATTGCGTGGCAATGCGCGCTGTTACGACCTCAGTGCACGACCTCTATACACACAGCAAGTAACATTAGGAAGAAATTTAATTTTAATGACCGTGTTTCCCTTGTTGTAGTCGTACCGTACTTCTTGAAGTGAACTCTGCAGTGTTTTCTTGTATAATTTAATCTGTGTCATCGCGAGTTTGACCTTAGATCACTGGATCACTTCTCATGTTAACAGACGGAATGTTTCTCTGAAGTATATTGTTATAGTATGGAGGCAGTTAATATCCTCATTTATCCTCATAATATCCTCAGAAACGGTTTTTTATTGAAAAGCCATTACTTTTTCGAACGTAGTCTTAAAACAGTAATTTTTATCAGGCACGCAGCAGATTCTTGTTCATACCTGAAGATAAAATTGCTAAATTTTTGGACAAAACGAGTTAAGAAAGACAGTGGATTGGAGTAGTGCTAAAGATAAAATAATGTTCGGCGGCTTTAAATCCAACCACTCCTAATATTTCTCCAAGACACCCTTACCGACTACATTAGTGAAGAAAATGACAGCTGTCATAAAAGTAAAAGCAGCCCACGATTGAGAGGCAAATATAACATGATAATAATCACAAGCCACTGTTTTTGTACCAGCCCTTTACCAGCCCTTTTCCCGAGCCACACAACATCTTGGGCAAAATGTGTAAATAGGGATCGTTATGCACTATAGTGTCATCTTCGAGGAAGATTTTGTGGCCTCTGCCTCGCTACTCTATTCATCGGTCTCAGGTTTGTACCCTGGTCTAGGGACTTAAAACGAAACTGCTTGTTTCTGGCTGATATGAGGCCGGCAATTAGATGTTACCAAATAAATTCCCAAAGATTCCACAGGAAAGGTAGGCTTTTTACCAAGAATCATTTAGGTCTTCCGTCATTTTCATGTTTGTAAATGTTTAAGAGTGACTCTCGCAAAGTATAACCTGCCACATACAAGAAGAACTCAACAAAATTTCTTTCATGTCACGTGACTCTACTTTAACATCTCTCAATAGTAAATATAATTTATGTTACCAAAATCTCACATAAACACGCCACAGTACGTGAAAAATATTGTAGCTGAGTAAAGTGCGGCAGGCATATCGCATCAAGACATAAGCTGACGTAAACTGAAATGATAAATTGAAGGTCTAATGCATTGATATTTCTATAGATATACGGTCTCAGCCTCTGCTCCTGATAATGTTGCCTCAATCTCCGCCTCCAAGGTAGCGGTGTCGGTCATAGCAGACAGTGGCATCTACTACAGTACTGGACTAGAACTGCATTTGCTTGCAAATACGCAGAATTGTAGTGCATGTTAGACAAGTCCTTGCAGTTTGGAGTAGGCCAGATTTATTGTGTGTTTGATACGGCGTTTATTTAATCAAATATTTTTCACTACCTTCAAAAACGTTTGCAAAAATCTTTGCATACATAGTACATTCAAGACATAAGAAACGATTGGCACAAGGCTAACAAGGTGATTTTATTGCGCAATCATGTTTTTCTAACGAACTTCCGAGCGGCTCTGACGTTGCAGAAAATCATCTTATTTTCAAGCTATGTAGTGTTATTTTGTGTTTTTGTATAATCTTGCTAGTTCTGTGAAAAGGTAAAACACATTGTAGGCCTAAGGATTTCTGATTTGATTCCGATTTGAAGTAAATATCTTGAATTTTGGGGTTTTCGTCTTATAGGTACCTGTAACACTACTATTGAGAGGAATTTCGGTTGAGCCCTATACTGTGCACATTGAAGGTGACGCATACAGTATACCATATACTGTGCACAGTATATCATACACTGTGCACATTGAAGGTGACGCCGCCCGTACATATCCAGCTCCCATCACATTAAATTTTACGATAAATTCATCCGCTGATTACTTCGTTTGCGAATTTCAAGTTATGTAGGCAAGTTGTGTTAATGAGAAAGCAAGCGCAAATCCAACTGAATTTTTTTTCTGAAATAAAGACTGTTGGCATTTCATCAATCAGTAACATTTCACTCTACATTACAAGCTGTTTCTGTTTATGAACGAGTCCTTTGTCGGGACTAATTTAGAATGTGTGCAAGAAAACGGTAAAAAATCATAGACAAGCTTAACATTAGCTGCCTGCACATTGACAGTACCGATAGTAAAAACGGACCGAAACCGTGTGGAACTTCCAGTCTCAACGTTCAGTCATGTAGGTACGCCTAGCTTGTCGTGCAACGCCAAGATTGTAGCGCGCACGCGCACTACAATAATAACACAAACCAAAGACAGCAATGCTAATAATAAATGTGCAGTAGATATTGTTGTGAGATTTACTTTATGATCTGGTATGTGAAACAGCGCCATCAGTGTATCACGTAAAAGGAGTCTGATTATCGCTACCAAAAGATAAGAATAAATATGTGATCAGACCAGACCAACGTATCTTTGTCCGTTATTACATCATGGTGGCAGCTAGTGGATCGTTCATCCAATTTTTGCCAGAATCAGCCGCCGAGCGGTAACTATAACGAGAGTAAAATCAGCCGAACTGAGAGATTTGACGCTAGTTTTTCTGGGTTCGCAACTACTCACCTTCCATATGTAGGCTATCATAGCATACACGCTATTACCGTTACCATGTATATAACGAACTCGCACATTGCTCAATATTATCGTGATATCATAGCAAAGAGGATCCAAAGAAGCCACAACTGTAACGTTAAATATTAAATACATGCCTCCACTCAACTTTTACCTGGAGATTTCCTGTGGAAAAAGGACTCGCAACATTATCTTATTCCATCGTAGCACTGGCTATGCCATTATTACCAGCAGCTATAAATTTACGACTGTAAAATTTATGTCGTACACCGCAAACCGGATTGGAACTAGGCTATTGTCGCACCAATAATTATTATAATCACCACAGACTGTGCTGAAGTGCACGTTGTGTATGCTATTGTGTGTCGTTACCATACCTGCCTATGGAGAGACTATATACCGTGTAATTACATACTGTAGCTGTGTCTAATGACCAGTTCTGTTCAAGTGGAACTTACCAACACATTGAGACTGCCCCACTGAAGAAGCCAGCAAACCTGAACAAACCAGACCCAACAACCTGCGGGTGTACTGTACAACCCACCTGACTGCGGCGTTTCTCTGGAAACCACAAGTCACCAGTGGTCAATGAACATTGCCAGAGATTGTGATAAAAAAAAAAAAAAAAAACAACTGCCAATCACCAGATTTTCATGTATCCTTTGAATTTAGGCAGAGCCTATGTGATACTGATATTGAGTCTTTTGTTTTGATACATTACAACAGAGCCAGTAATGTATGATATCACAAGTAACATTGTGTGTTTCACTTACCTTTATGTCATCATATACATGCTAGTTAGTTCAGTGTGTGTAGCGGCCTAGAACACATAGGCTGGCATAGATCCTACGTGTTTATTTACGTGTTCAGTCAAATCAAAACCATATTTAGCTACCCAGGTTTCAGTTAAAGGGGTAGTTATTAGGACACAAGTGGATGCATGGTTTTATACCAAATTACGTAGCCTACTGTACACAAATTTACTGTTTGCAATTAGAGTCCAACACGTAACGTACCTAGTTTTGCCAGGTACCACAATCATCCAGTCTGTCGATCTGATAATATCATGGCCAAATTTCCCGAAATGAGATGGGAAGCCACTGATGTGGCTGAAGAGTTCAAGTTCTTCAAACAGCGAATGGAACTGTGTTTTTTAGACCATGGTATAACAGATACCAGTAAACAAGCCATTAAAATCAAAATTGCTGTTGGCAACACAGGCCTTCGCACAATCAATTCCTCTGGTTTAACTACACAAGACCAGACTGACCCATCTAAATTATGGAACCTTTTTGAATCTCAACTCAAGATTAAAGTGAATTTCCGGATTCACAGACTGGAACTTATGAACTTTCGGCAAAAGCAGAATGAGACGTTAGATGAATTTGTCAATCGTTGTAGACATAAAGCAAAGGAATGTGATTTTACAGATGATGGATGAGTTGTCAGAACGTATTATCGAACTTGTCATTGCCTCTGCTAAATGTGAATCATTTCAAAGGGATCTCCTAGACAAACCAAAGGGTTATAGCGTGGATAATGTCCTAAAGGAAGGGCGAAAATATGAAGCTATATCAGCAGGGAAACAGTGTCTACAAAGCCTAGACACATGTCCCTCAGTCAGTGTAATAAAGTCCAAAAAACCATGTGGGAATTGTGGCTTTTTCCACCCCCCGAAACAATGCCCTGCATGCAATGATGTATGCCAAGCCTGTGGCAACAAAGGTCAGTGGGCCAAAATGTGCCGTAAATCAAAACGTATGTTCAGGAAACAAGGTTATAAACACCCCACAAAAGAACACAAAGATCAACATATGGGCAAACACACAAAACCACAATACCGCCACACTAACCGAAACCGTGGTGGAAAACCAGTACAGTACCATGAGGTCAATGAAGACCCCGAACCGCAAACATATGTTGATTCATATGACAGCGACGATCAAATATTTGAAGCCTCGTTTGATATAATCATGTCAAACATGTGTCTGGCTACCATAAACAAGCACCAGAGAGAAGAAGCCTTCACCACCTTGGATGTCATGTGCCCCGAACTCAAGGGGAAACACCATCTAAAGCTGAAGATAGACACTGGTGCCAATGGAAATGCTTTACCTCTTCGCACAGTCAAACAGATTTATGGTCAAACGGGCTGGAAATCCATTGTTAAGCCCACTAATGCTAACCTGTCAGCTTACAATGGTACCAAGATACAATGCCAGGGGACCATTGTGTTAAAATGCCGTTACAATGGTTCGCCATGGACCAACCAAATTTTCTTTGTCGTAGACGTCGGCGGACCAGCCGTAGCAGGTTTGCCACTGTGTGAAGCCCGCAAACTTGTAACCATTCACACATACACAGCCAGACCTAAACCAAAAGTCACAAATGTGGAAGACCTAGTCAAACACTACCCAGACCAATTTGACACTATAGGAAGCTTTAAGACTGCAGCGAAACTCGTACTCAAGGAAGATGCCACTCCATCAATAGACCTCCCAAGAAAATGCAGCATTCATCTTAAAGACAAGCTCAAGGCCGAACTTGACAAAATGGAGAGAGACGGTATCATCCGGAAGGTAACACACCATACAGACTGGTGCAGTTCCTTAACTACAGTAATTAAGACAGATGGCACACTAAGGGTATGCCTTGATCTAAACCAGAATCTCAAACGATGCCCTCACAAAATTCCAACCCTAGAAGAACTCAACCCTGCGTTTGCCAAGGCCAACTATTTCTCGAAACTTAATGCGAAAGCCGGTTATTGGTCTGTCCATCTGGCAGATGAATCTCAAGAGCTAACAACATTCCGCACACCATTTGGCAGATACTGCTTTCGCCGGTTACCATTTGGTCTGTCTACCAGCCAAGATATATTCCAACAGTGTATGGATGACATCATCAGTAAAGTGTCAGGCTGTGTTGGAATCGCTGATGATATTATTGTATTCGGGCTGACCGAAGAGGAGCATGATTCTCGCCTTCTCCATCTGTTTGATGTTGCCAGGGAGGAGGGCCTCGTTTTCAATAGTGCCAAGTGCTTGATCAAAGCTAGTCAAGTCAATTTTTTTGGCTCAGTATATTCCAACAAAGGAATTCATCCCGATCCCGGAAAGGTAGAGGACGTGCTAGCCATGCCCACACCACAAAATAAAGACGATCTCCAGAGATTTCTTGGTCTAATGAACTTTCTCTCTGCTTATATTTCAGGATTTGCTGAGAAAGCAGCACCACTGAGGGACCTACTCAAAAAAGATGTACCCTTCTACTGGGATGTAGACCACACGACTTCATTCGAGACTCTCAAAACATCTGTGTCAGCAGACTCATGTCTTTAGTACTTCAACCCTCTTCTACCAACAGTTCCCGAAGTGGATGCCTCACAGAAGAGCATGGGAGCTTGCCTTCTACAGGATGGTAAACCCATAGCATTTGCATCCAAAAGCCTGTCCTCAGCACAATCCAACTACTCAAACATAGAAAGGGAAACACTTGCACTCGTTTTTGGTATTAATCGTTTTCATACTTACCTATTTGGTAAACAATTCACTGTTTTTACAGACCACAAACCCCTGGAGATGATATGGAGGAAACCTCTCACCAGTGCACCACCCCGCCTCCAAAGACTCCTTATTAAGGTACAGGGTTACCAGTTTGACATTGATTACAAACCTGGGAGTTCCATGGTAATCTCAGATGCTCTTAGCCGTCTTCCCAATCAAAGGAAAAATGGTGACATTCATCTAGATCTCAGAGTAGAAGGAATCAGCATCAAAGAGACTGATGAAGGGCCGAACATCGACCTCATCAACTTTGGCACCCAAAAGCAGGATGCTCTCCGAAAGGAAACTTCCCAGGATCCATGTCTAAGAGCCTTATGCCAGGTAATCACCACTGGTTGGCCAGGAACTTGCAAGGAACTTCCAACTGACCTCCGTCCATTCTGGACATACAGAGATGAACTTGGTATGGCAGATGGTGTCATTTTCAAAGGTCGACAAGTACTTATTCCAAAACCCCCGCAAGCAGACATTCTGAACCAATTACACAACGGTCACCAGGGAATCAAAAAAAAAAAAAAAAAAACGAGACGCCTTGCGCGCGAGTGTGTGTATTGGCCCAACATAAACCGTGATATTGAAAAGCTTGTCTCATCCTGCAGCATTTGTCAAGAATTGCAGCCAAGCCAGACTAGGGAACCACTGGAACCCCATGAGATATCATCAACACCATGGACCAAAATAGCCACTGATCTGTTCACCCTTGACAACAACAACTATCTCCTGATAACTGATTATCACTCAAAATATCCGGTAGTCTACCAACTCCGAGACACTTCAAGTGCTACTGTTGCACACCTGACTGCTGAAACCGTCAGCCTCCTCGGAACACCAAGGGAAATAATTTCTGACAACGGCCCCCAATTTGTCGGACAACCATACCAAGATATGTGTAACCGCTGGGGTGTTAAGCAGAACACATCCTCCCCCAGGTATCCCCAGTCTAACGGACTTGCTGAAAGAATGGTCAGAACGGTCAAGACCCTCGTTAAAAATGCAAAAGGTCTAAACAAGACATTCAGATTGCCCTGCTTAACTTGAGAGTGACCCCCCTAGATCCCAATCTGCCGTCACCAGCTGAGATTCTTTTTGGTAGGCCTGTCAGAACAACCCTACCAAGCAACCACCCTCCCCAATTACCCAGAAGTCCCAGCAGGTTTATGAACAGCTCGATGAAAGAAGGGGGGAATGAAGGGACACCATGACACCAAAGTGAAAGTGAAAGACTTGCCACCATTTTATCCCGGCCAAAAAGTCAGAATTTTAGACTATGAAAGGAAAACGTGGAGCCCAGGGGAAGTAATTAAAGTATGTCAGGAGCCGAGATCTTATGATATACGTACACCTAATGGATCTATACTCCGAAGGAACAGACAACATCTCCGTGACCTTCGACATGCCACACCACAACCCCACCACACTACACCACAAACCCAACACACATCTCCACAACCTCACAGCACACCACAAGTACACACAAGCAAAGTACCCAAGCAACTTAACTTTGCCAATGGTAACAACGTGCAGGCACCTCCAAAAGTTTGGGCTACAAATGAACACGAAAGAAAAGGGACCGTAAAAACAAGAAGTGGAAGAATTGTAGTTCCACCAAAAAAGTACCTACCAGAAGTGTAATTCTAAGTTCCTGTAGTAGCGCTTTTGGGTGTGCAAATTGAACCGATAGGAGTTTCATTTCTCATGCTTTGTTTGTTATAAAAGCAAGTTAAGAATTTTCATTTTATTTAGTTATACTCTGTTCCAATCTTGGGTGAAGGGGGATGTTGTGAGATTTACTTTATGATATGGTATGTGAAACAGCGCCATCAGTATTATCACGTAGAAGGAGTCTGATTATCGCTACCAAAAGATAAGTACCGAATAAACATGTGATCAGACCAGACCAACGTATCTTTGTCCGTTATTACATCAGATATCTTCAAATACCGAGGGCTTAACGAAATGTATATTGAACAATTAATTCTCAGCTTTTCTAAGCATTCCCATCAATGTGCACAGTGCAACATAGCAGCTGTTGTTTACTTTGTCTGATTTACGTACTTGAGCTGTCTATCAAACAGCTAGTCACGTGTCACATTGAAGTTTCTAGGTAACCAAGTAAACATGTTTATTCCCATGTGAAACTATGTGCTCTTCAGTAGAACTTTTACAGAGAACAATTATCATTAGTTAACTATAATACGCTACCATCAAGATGGTGTTTCATTACAACTCAAATATTCACGTTTATCCTGATCAAAACCACAACTAAGGCTTTAACCTTTTTTTGGTGGTTTAATACTTTACTGCTGATTGTTTTAATTATGTAATAATGTAATATGCAGTATCTGTATAAGACTTGATTCCAGCAATAGGCTATTCCATTATTTCATAATTTAACTCGTGTAAGACCTCAATCAATAATTGTAATTATCCTCACTTTTCAACGTTTACATTATCTTCAAAATTTCCTTCTTCAGCTAACATTTTTCCTTGTAACGGAAAACAATTCCAAACAGTATTTGTATCACTTTTACACATTTTGCAGTCGCGTAGCCGGATTTTCTCAGAGGCTAAGGCCGGGGAAATCGCTAGGATGTATCCTTTATAGATAAAGCTTTTTAAAGCTTCATAAATATATTGACAAAGGAACCGAGGAAGCGGGAAGATGGCACCAAAATTTCCCCGACGATTCACAGCAACCTTAAGCCCCAGCATCCGCCAGTAGAACAAAAACATGGAGGGAATGAGAATCGTGCAAGGCGAGCTATCATTGTACATTGTAAACCGAGTGTACAACTATGAAGCATCAAGTTTTGTGACAAATGTGCTTTTTAAGAAAAAAAAATCTGGCACACAGGGTGCATGCATAGCGCGTCAAGTGTTTTAGAAACTTAAAAAAGAATCTACACCCATTTGGTTGAAAAGCACATATCAAACGGCTGGTCCCTTTCAAAGATATCACACATTACAGCATTAGATCGTATTCAACCGCCCGCCAGTCGAAGTGGTTTGCCCAAGCTACATGCAACAAAAATGTCACAACAGCTTCGGTCATGAATTTGGCTAACAGTTACAAACTATCGCTTACTTCAGGTATAATAGCTCATGCTAGAGGCTAAGTCAGACCATGCAGCTATCCCATCATAGCTCCATGGTTAAATACAGCATGGAGATAGCTCTATGGACACATGTTTATAGGCTTTCACGGCGTCGGGTCTGAAGGCCTCTCTTCCTTTCCCCCACTCACCACCAGATCATGATGTTCGGGAAGGGAATTTTGCCCTTTTCGGGATTTTTTTTTCGGACAAACCAGAAATAATATTTCAACTAGAAATGTGGTTACGGGAACCGTAACCACTGTTTATGGAAGCGATTACTATAGGCCTATGTGGAATTTTCACTTCACTAAATTATTGAACTGAAAAAGAAATCACCTTCCAACAGATCACTTTAAGAGAACTGTCTTGTTTCAAAGAGTCAGACTACGTGGTTACTAACACACTATGCCTGGTGCAGGGTACAAGGCAGTGCAGTATAAAAACTGTTCAAAATATCAGTTCAAATTGGCCTACTGAGAAAAATGATCTTGCAAAATTACTAGTATTTAGGCCCAATCCATGATGGTTTAATCACTCATATGCCTCAATAACACAGCAGTATGACAACGTCTGGTCTCGATGAAGTATTATGATATCTCTCTCCTATAACAGTTGTTGAACTGCCCTTTATACGCTAGGCTTTTAATCGAGAAATCTCTGGAATTTAACAGAAACTTCCAGTGCACACAGTCGAGCAATTACGAGAACGTTCCTTGTATGCACAGTAGAAGTAAACAATGGCACTGTTTCTTAGAAGTGTCGCCAGGCCGCTGCTATAATTGGCACATTACGTAAACAGTTCTCACTTCTAGACAATTCTAGAAAGGCTGCGTTGAAGTTGAATTCTCTGGAGCTTTCCATTCGCTCGTCGACGGATTCAGTCTGGTGTTCCTGACGAGTCGTCTTGTAACATAGTCGAGACCGGAGGGTCCGAGACCGAGACCGGTCTCTCAACGGGCTTTACACACTGTTTGCATAGGGACTCGAGACCGGTCTCGGAGACGAGACCGACAATTTCCGGTCTCGAGACCGGTCTCGCTACAGCACTGCAGGTCACTCAGGTGTCTGACATTTGGGGGCGACCGCCCCCAGCCCCTGGCCCGCATGGCCATGCTGCCGACATTTTCAAAAAATCCTTGTAGGCCACTAACATTCTCTGCATGTAGGCCTATATACAACGAGAGTAAGGCCAACACAAAGTTCATGGAATCCCTTTTGACTGACGAAGGCTAAGTCCTAACAATTAATAGGCCTGAGTTAGTTTCAGTTGTTTATTTCTGTGTCAGGTACTGCAGGGGTCGATAACATAAACTATGCATGCCGCTGAAATGGCTTGTTTTCGATAAACGCGGCTGTGATTATGGAACAAGATATAGGAACGTTCCTATATCTTGCTCTATGGCTGTGATACGGTAGTTATCTATGGCTGTGTGAATGCTTGCAACGCTGTTTCGATAAACACAGCTGTGTCATACGTACACAGAACTCTGTGCTGTGTAGCTGGACGCACGAAGGAACCACTGCTTGCACAGTAGATAATCGAGTTGTTTCATGCCAAGCTAACGTATCCTACGAAAAGACGATAGGATTAACCTACAACATTCATACGTTTTTATAATGAAATATTCTATATTTCCTAGTTATTTAGTGAAAAATCCTTTATTCCGACTGTGCTTGCTTCGTTCTGATTTACAATTTGTCACAAATGTACGATGCAAACGACATGCCCTAAAACTGAAGAACTTTCCCCGAAAACCCGGGACAAAGAATCTGTCACGTGACCTGAACCTGGGTAATAGCAATATGTTTATGAAGGTTCGCTTCCATTAACATAGCCTGCGGAGCAGACTCTGTAGCAGCCTCCAAAAGATGGCGCTCTCTCAGAAATCATAAATCACCCCATATATATTCTATACAGAGTCGGTAAACTTTCGTCCAGTTTTCATTTACACGAATCCCCAAAATGCGGGATAGATTATATTCATAAGAGGTCACATGGTGTTTACATCTACTTACTATTCATTTTTATCAACGACCTGCGGTGCCTGCGACGATGCACATATACGAATACTTCTGAAGATACGGTGATATCTTAAAAAGGTACGTAATTACCATGTATGGGCTAAAATTCGAGCTAATCCTTGCAGTGGAAAGTCAAGCCTAACGTTAGGCGTAGTATCTTGTCCCAGATCTTGCCGGTTTGTACAAACTGGCCTGTATATAGGCACCTCGATCGCATGGACAAGACGACAACATTCCTTGCTAGCTGTATATGTATACATGTACACGGCTAAGCCCATAGCATACTGCACTGCATACGTGTCTACAAGTGAAAAGTTGTCTGCTGTAGCGAAGCAGCCGGTCGCTCATGTTGACTACACCCCTTACCAACCCTGATGACGTGTGCATTAATTATCATGAAGTTATTTTGTCTCGGAAATGAGATTGGCTAGAAAGTTGGCAGGCTATTGTATTGTATTGTGTTAAACTTCGTCTGTATACTGTACGCCTTTAAGTTAACATTAGGGGTAAGCAAATATTAAGAATTGTACTTGTAGATGATAAGACTCAACAATAGACTGCTTACAGCAGGCTACTATAAACATAATTCAAAATGGTGCGTGTCCTCAGTCTAATTGTGCGTAGCCCCCTTCCTAATGAACAGGTTACTTATTGGGGGTGTGGCTAAGCAGATCCCACAGCGCACGGAGACAGCGGAAAAGTGTTCATTGAAGAATACAGACAACACCACCGATGGCCGATTCGGGATAGGGCACAGAATCTACGCGGGTCACTCGAGTTATTGGAAGGAGGATGAAGGAGGCTACAACTCTCAGTACTTCAACTCTACAACATGCGAAACCCTACAAAAAATTTATGATCAGTTGAAAAATCTTCCGCTGCAAGAATTAAAGCAGCGAGTAACCAGGGAGTTGCCTCTAGAGTAACTATCGAGGTGGTTATACGGAGTAACTATTCACGGACGGTGTTGCCATGTCCTGGCCGTGACGGCGGGACACTTATAGGAACCTTTCCTTTGAATAATTGTACCGAAGCTGACAATTTTTAATCTTGCTTTTAAAGGCAAGTATCGGGGCAAAGTTTGAACAGTTCTTAGCCAATGTTATTGCACTACGCGCAAAAATCTTAGGAGGAAGCATTTAAACGATTTTCAGCAAGCACAGACCAGGCTTCTACCAAAGTTAGCAGACGGATGAGGGCTGCTGGTCGCTTCTGTGACTAGGAGGTTAGTCAGAAAGCTTAGAACGCCCGAACGACGACCCTCTAGGAAGTGAAAGATTATAAATGCGAAATTGGTTACCTTACACCCTCAAAAGTAAAGTTAATTATGAAAGGAATTAACTGTTGATTGACTGGAGTACTGATTGACTTTAATAAATTCACAGTTTGGGGGGAAATTTCCCTTAATATTGGTGCAGACAAGTTTTAAATGCATAATGTAGCACACCGTGCTCAAGGAAGAGAATTTTCCTAAAGTCACGCAGCTGTAAATTATAAGTAATGAAATAAATTTGTTTTCCTCTTCAGTGATGTTCACCTTATAAGATATCTACCCGCATAAAAACGTTTGTAAAAGTCTAGGCTTGAATTAAAATGGGGAAAATGGCAAGAATCGGGTCAAAATTCCGTGCCTTCCAGTTTTTGATTCCTTGACGAAGTCAAAGGAATCTATGCGATGGTGATGTCGTGTGTGTGTGTATGCTTGTGTGTGAGTATGTGACGCTTGGCTTGTAAACACGATATCTCAAGTAGGGTAACTCCGAAGGATCTCATACTTAGCATGTAGATTGCCCATATAGAGTAGATGATCCCTATTGTTTTTGGTGGAGGTCAAAGGTCATTTGGGGTCACAAGAGGTCAAAAGGTCAAAACCTTGTAAACACGATATCTCAAGTAGGGTAATTCCGAGGGATCTCATACTTGGCAGGTAGCTTGCCCATAATAAGTAGATGATCCCTATTGTTTTTGGTGGAAGTCAAAGGTCATTTGGGGTCACCAGAGGTCAAATGGTAAATATCTTGGAAATTGCTTGTAAACACTCTATCTCAAGATGTGTAACTTCTAAGAATTTCATACTTGGCATGTGCATGGCCCATATGAGAAAGATGATCCCTATTGTTTTTGGTAAAGGTCAAAGGTCATTTGGGGTCACCAGAGGTCAAAAGGTTCTAAATCTTTCAAGCAGAATATCTGTGATTGTAAAACTTGGTTCAACTTGAAACTTGTGGTGTAGCTTACTTTTATTTTGTGCATATTAGCCCTAAAATTTCATGGATATTAAAAGTCATTTGAGCTCAAAATCGGCATTTTCTAAACGCAGTCAATCTACGGTAGCCTAGATCGACCATTCACGTCAAATGACGTCATAACAATCTATGTAGACTTACTACACGCGCTCTAAAACCCCTAAAACGTAATCGTACCCAGGGACATCCGTATCCGTAATGCTGCTTTATAACGATATCTGTAAGCGCAGTACATACGTACGTGTATTCGTACGAGGTACGTACAGTTGCATGGTAATACCATGAGTCGATCACCTAAAAATTGTCGTGTAAAGTCTGTGTTGTATACGTTTTGTGTGTAGTGACCGACTCGAGGTACCGACCTACTCAAGGTACAGTACAGTCGCTATACATCTGTAGCTAGCGCAGCTGAATCGAAGTAAACACGAACAAGCCGTACATAGGCTGCGTTCCATTTGACAGGTGAATTCACCACGTCTGTCTTTTTTCTGCAGCACAGGTAGCTCAACATTTTGTCTGCTACTCCGTACTGCAGAAAAAAATGCAGTGATTCACCACTTTACGACCTGAATGGATGCATACAGTACAGCATTTTGCCACTTAGCCTAGATCATGTGCAGTATTTGTTCTTTTCAAGAATATACAGGCTTAGGCCTTCGAGAGGTTGGTGTGTTTTCGTATTCGGGGACGTAGCTCCTTTACGGAGAAGAGTAACGTTTGGTTTCTCCCCTTGGCTCTTCGCCAGAGATCCAAAGGGACTTTGGAACAACCTGAACTTGACTGAAGTAGACTAGGGCCTACAGTACTGTAACGTTACAGTACGGAGTATGCCGTAGCCTCTAGGCCTAAACGTAAAGTTAGGCCTAGTCTAGGTAACGCAGTACTACATAGTCTAGCCTAGGCCTTCTGCTGCTTGTTGCGTTTTAAGAAGTGTGTTGGATATCCAGTTTAGGCATACTCTTTCACAAAGGTTTTTGATCGATGTGAGCTGGTGTTACCAACAAGGCAGCCTAGCCTAGGCCTACGAGCCTAGGCCAAGGCTACTACTAGGCCTAGCCTATAATTTCATATTAGCCTAGGCCTAGCCTAATATAGTGCAGGACTAGTTCTCAGTCTCACATACATTTTGTTCCCTGAACTAGGCCTAGACCATTCACGATCAAAGATTTAGCAGTTTGATAGAATATTTGAAAAAAAAAAAACAAGATCAATTGTAGGCCTAGGCCCTATAGGCTGAACCAAAATTTATAGATATTTTTGAAAATTATCGTTACTGTTATGAACTTCAAGGGTAACGTTTGGTTTCGCCCCTTGACGCTTCGCCAGAGATTGGAAGGGACTTGGGAAAAAGTAGGAAAGTAGGGAGTAGAACCAATGCCTAAAGCTCAGCCTAGCCTATGTGTACTTCAGTAGCCTAGGCCTGCAGCTGTTTGTTGTGTTGTAAGAAGTGTGTTGGATATGTAGCCTACATTTAAGCGTAGGCCCTGACAGAGGTTTGTGATTGATGTGAGTTTGTGTTACCAACTTAACGGCTGTTTCGGTTCAGCTGGTTCTGCTGCAACATGGGTTCTCGTAGGAGTGTAGGACCCACAGACATTCTATCATATGGCCTAGGCCTACATTATTAATACAGTTTCCATGTATAAGTTAGGCTTAATTTAGTGCAAGCCTAAGTAACCTAAGCCTAAGTAACCTAAGCCTAGTCCTCAGTCTCACATACACTCTGTTCCCTGAACTAGGCCTAACGCTAGGCCTAGGCTATTCACGATCAAAGGTTGCATGCATGTTTCAGAGAATAACATGTCTAGCCTACATTTATTGCTGGAGTGATTGTTGCTAGGGCCTAGGCCTAACTTTGGAGACCTAAGTGCAAGTATGAACATAACCATAGCTAGGCCTATGGGTATACTATGTCACAATTGAACAGCAATACTTGCTATTTATTTTAGCATACAATAGTGTGACCACCCTTGTAACAAGATTTAGCAGTTTGATAGAATGTTTAATAAAAACAGGATCGCTTGTATAAACCAAAATTTTTAGACATTTTTTGAACATTACTGTTAGGAACTTCGAGAGTAACGTTTGGTTTCGCCCCTTGGCGCCACACTGGAGAGTCGAAGAGACTTTGGAAGAAGTATTTAAGTATGCATAGAATAGGTTATAGGCCTAAAGTTAGGCCTAGCGTAGGCCTACAGCTGTTTGTGGTGTTTTTATAAGTGTGTTGGATATGTACATTTAAGCCTAGGCCCTGACAGAGCTTTGCAGGTACGTTATGATTGCCACAGATGGAGGTTTGTGGTCTGTGAGTTCGTGTTAGCGGCTGTTTCGTTTCCGCTGGTTGTGCAATGTGGGTTCTCGTAGGAGTGTAGGACCCACAGACGTTGCATCACATAGGGTCTACATAGGCTACTAATCACTTCGTAAGTTAGGCCTAATGAAGTGCAGGTCTAGGTAGGCCCTAGCCTAGCCTAGGGTACCTAGACCTAGTTTTGTATGTGTCTGTGTGTGTTTGTGATGCTCTGCTTGTAAACAGCCTCACAAAAAGGGTAACTGTGAGGATGTTACTAAATACATCCTATTGAGTAGATGATCCCAATTATTTTTGTTGGAGGTCAAAGGTCCCCTGAGGCCATGAGATTTCAAGCAGTGAACACCTGGCAAACATGAGCTAGGAGTCATTGTACTAAAATTATACCTTGCAGGCAAGGAATCACTAAGCCTCCTGGCTTTCTGGTTGACATAAAGGTTTTTTTATGAGACGAAACAGTGAATACAATATTGGTAAAAATCTCCTAAGTATTATTTGTGACCTTAAGACAGTGTGTGAATATGGAAACCACAAATTGAAAGGGTGTTATCAGTGGATGAAGTGTTAGCGAGGGACGAAAGTTTTTACAGGGAGCAGAATTCTGATGATCCAACTTACACTGTAGCCTCGATGTCTGGTTGTGCGAGGAACGAAATTTGAAGTACACATTCATTTGTCATAGCATCGTTCATTTTCATATTCCATGCAAATGTTTCAAAGTGTGTCTCACCAGGGTGTCGCAGTTCCCTGGTATCACAAAGTCTGTTTAAAGTTACAGCCAACCGTGTACGAGAGAAGCACAGCAAAAGTTCTCGCGTATTACTTGAAGAGGTATACTTGTCTCAGATCTTATGCTTTACCCTGCCGCAAGCGCAATGGTAACTAGATGGTTTGTACTTGCAGGCAGGAACAGGCCGAAGACACTGAAGATGGTATAAAACGAAGATAAAAAAGATAAATACTTGCGCCACTTGATTTCCCGAACGAATAAATATTAAGTGCGGTGCAAAAGGGGGCAAACGACCTACCATGTTAGCTTCTCAGATCAAACATATTCTGCTGCCAATGCAGCTTCACCCACTGTGTAAGAAAAGAATCTTTCAAGCAGGCAACAGACGGCTGTAAGATGTTTCTATCCCAGATTCGGGAATTTTCGCATGAGTGGCTAAAGGTGGAACATTCCAGTGAGTTTAAGCAACAGATCACAGACTGAATGAGCATTTTAAACAAGCCGGAATTTTCGATGGTATGGTCGTGATGTCCCCGTGGTCCCCGTAGGGAAATCTTTCTGATTTCATCGAAGATCCCCAATCCCAGACGACGACCAGCCTCCCCAATGATTTTATTTTTGTTCTTAAGGAGGGCATAGTCTTTTACTAAAACCCAAGTTTCTTCAATTTTTCTCAACAAAAATTCCGAACGTCTAGTTTTTTTCAACAGACACCCCAACATTTTCAGCACCCTTCAAATGTTTAGCACCCGCCATCGTTTTGTCATTCCGTCGGTCACTTCGTTACGGCTTTCGGTTGCTTGCACCGTCTTGGAGCTTGTCACAACTGTTGGCAAACCCTGGCGCCAACCCCGTAGGGTTGCACTGGTTTCGAAACAATTTTACTAAAGCTGTTATTCAGAAAGTAATTAATAAACATATTAAGTCAACGTCTTACAAAAATCGGTAAATATGACAGCCATATACACTGTATGCGCGCAAAATTTCTGAAAATTGTAATTGAGTATTAATTTTGGATTGTATATTCGTTTAAGTTTTGGAATCGTGTACGCACTGGCAAGAAACACTGGATGCGTTATCCATAACCCTCGAAAGTCCTGTAAAAAATTTCAGGTGAAAAAAAAACATGCGATTTAGACTCTGAAGGCTTTGTGGGAGGCGTTCCTCCGGGCCCCTTTAGCTAAGCCAGTGTAGTGTGGTATATTTATGCTTGCCGTTGTGAAAAAAAAAAATAGTTGCGGTAGTTGCGGTGTCACTGCTATAAATAGCACAACAAACCCAATGCACAAGGACGTCGGAAGGCGCGAAAAACGAAAATGAATATTCGTTTTGAGTTTTCAGACGTCGGGGTGATTTCGAAAGAAAAACAAATTGCATCCCGAAACCCTGTTTTGCCCTGCGGTAAGCCTTCTGCATTTCGCCTTTTTGAAGTACTTTACGAGATAAGCCCTCATGATAATCCTGCTGACTAATATTGACCACTGGTTTAAAAAATAATTGCTTGAAATGTTGGTCCGTTCAGCTCAAAGATTTTTGTTTTACCTTATCAAATTATGAAAGCAATGGTTTACTAAAGCTGACAAAAATTTGAACTCTGGAAATGAAAGTTTACCTCTCTCTACAACTATTCCTGCAAACCCTATACCTCCAGCAACCATTTTAAGCGAACATGTCGCTAAGACGTCAGATAGGTACCATATACTGCCGGTTAGATGGGATAAGAGAAATTACAATTTTCAATGTACTGGTGATACCATTTTGTCACATATAATGGCACCTGCCATATTAAATCCTTTTGGCACATCTCCACTTTTATGAATGGTTTAATTTAACCCCTTAAGACAGGGTGAATTGATCACAATGATGAGCAGAGTATCGAGGCAGGTTTAAAATCAAATTAAATATTTTTAATTTAGTCCTAAGCAATTGAAGGTTAGAACCTGTAGATTTCGTATGAAGTAGTTTTTATATACCAATATGCAAATGTTGGTCACTGATGTACAAACTTATGTGAGTGATGTCATTTGTTATGTATTTTCTTTACTTTTTCTAATTATTTTCTTTATTTTTTTTTGGAAGCAAGGATGGTTGATATGATTTGGTTTTCTAAATTCTAAAATATTATTTTTCACAGAATTTTCTCTTCATTGGTACCCACATTTTCTGCCAATCTGTCTTATTATAAAAGAGAATTTTGATTTCTTTAATATCTATGGACTCATACACATCCAACTATGCAAATTATCCCTGACCCCCATTCTACAGCCTGTACTGCAAAGGAAAGATAAAAATGTTTTAAAGTTAGGGCCATTTTGGAGTCCCAATGGAGACCCATGTGTGTCTAAGGGTTTTGAGTGCCCTCTTTGGTTACAAAAGTACCTTTTAGAGATCATTACTCATTTTTAAAAAAATACACATAAATGAAGAATTGAGCAAGTCCCTTATGACAATAGCTGGCAATGTTGCCCCTTCTATAGAAGACAAATTCCATTATATAATATGAAAAGATGCCTCTCCAGAAAAGAAAATCCGTCTATGTATTGTCCTTACACTGAGAAATATGTGCCCTTCACACAAATTGAAGCTATGCTTGTTGTCAGAAATCATGGTGAAACGCCGAAGCTGCCACAACTAACTGTTGCATGGTAGAATTGATGCCTTGTTGTATGTTTGTGTTCTTTGTAATTATTGGCAATAAGCCCTACAACTATGTTTTGCTCGAACTGGAGAGATACGGGGGGAGGAAGGGGGGGGGGCGAACTGCAGCCCTCCTTGCAGGATACCATCTTGACTTCATAATAGCCTTGCGAAAGAGCATCTGGTGTGTGTAACTGTTTACTTTTCGAACAGCTAAGATTTGTTTCGTTTTCTTTCTCTTTTTTAAGCGCATGTTAACCTATCCATGTACATGGGTTGCAACAAAGGCGCCAAACAAATGGGACACAGCAAACTTGTTCCGCGTTTCTTGTTTTCTGACATCCGTGTTTTTCCCTGGTCCTGTACGAAGAACAGTGATGTGTCTGTAAAACTAACCAAACTGACGTTCTGTAACTGTGTTACCATGGCTACACAATACTAATTTCTCAGTAGTTCCGTCTTCCTCCTCCCGCAGCCTTCCTTCTCCACCAGTCTGATGCTTTATAAATCAATACCCGACGATTATAATGTTCATACAACCCTACATAAATCCCGGCTGGATACACAAATTCTTAAATATTATGTTGTGTGTACTGGAGTGAGCTGTCAAACAAACAACTGATACCAATATGTAGCGCCACTAACTATTCGTTTACTAATTAGACCTCAAACATTAGCGCACCACTTTGTTAATGCTCTTAACAATGTTGCACTTACTGATTTTTAGGATTATTATTAATGAATTTCTCAAATATAGTACACCTCAGATTGTTGGGCTGATAACGAAGTTTTTCAATGTTTTCTCCTCAAGTGCTGTCCCGACGAGCTGGACAATCGGGCTTATAACTCCAATCTACAAGGGGAAAGGGTCAAAAGAAGATGTTGATAACTACCGAGGAATTACTCTTTTAAGTTGTGTAGGAAACCTATTTACCTCAATATTAAATGATAGAATTACTAGCTACCTGGATCAAACCGGTGTAATTGGTGATGAACAAGCTGGATTTAGAAGTGGCTTTTCCACTTTAGACCATATATTTGTGCTGCATTCAGTAATCAGTTATTATCTTAGCAAGAAAAAACGAATTTATTGTGCATTTGTGGACTATAAGAAAGCTTTTGATCTTATTGACAGGAAATTCTTATGGTCGAAACTATTAGCTAATAATATCAATGGAAAAATGTTAAATGTCATTTACACGTTGTACAATAATGCTAAATCGTGTGTTGTGAGCAATGGAAGTAACTCTGATTTCTTCACTTGTAATGTAGGTGTTAGACAAGGGGAAAATTTGTCACCAGTTCTTTTTACCATATTTCTTAATGATTTTGAAAGGTTCATTAGTAATTACTATGGCGGTCTTGGCCAATTGTCATCTTCAGTTAAAGAACAATTAAGTACGGACGATGTTGAAATTTTTTCAGATTATTTACACTATTGTATGCTGACGATACTATTGTTTTAGCTGAGAATGAAGCCGACTTACAACTAGCCTTGAATGGTGTTCATGATTATTGTAAGATGTGGAACATGACAGTTAACGCAAGTAAAAGTAAAGTTGTTATATTCTCTAGAGGTAAAGTTAGAAAGAGACCAAAGTTTACCCTTGGAAAATCCCAGGTGGAAATTGTTGATAGTTACACTTACCTTGGAACTGTTTTTAATTATAATATTAGATTTTCCCTAGCTGCTAATAATCAAGTGGACCAGGCAAGGCGTGCTATGTATGGTATGTTAAACAAAAGTTCTAGACTTTGTCTTCCTCTGGATTTAAAACTTAAGTTATTTGACCAATTAGTTATACCTGCCTTACTGTATGGTTGTGAAATCTGGGGTTTTGAAGACCTAAAACAACTGGAGGCTTTTCATATCAAATTTTGTAAGTATATGCTAAAGCTTAGTAAGAATACCCCAAATTGTATGGTTTGTGGTGAACTTGGACGTCACAAATTACTTAAAACAATTGAAATAAGGATGATTAATTTTTGGTATCGTATTATTATTATTATTGGTAGTGAACATAAGCTGGCGCATGTTATGTATCAATTCGTAAGAGCTCTTCATGATAATGGCATTTACAGTTCCCCTTGGGTAGTTAAGGTCAAGAACATTTTAAATAAGTCTGGAATGTCTTTTGTTTGGAGTTTACCAGAACACTTAGGCGTAGGCCAATTAGACAGTGTGCAAGTCTCTTTTCGACAATCCTGGTTAAATAATTCAATAAGTAGAAGACTGAGCGATATTTATGAACAAGAATGGTTGGCCGAGGTCAATAATCATTCACATTGTAAAATATATAGGATGTTTAAACAAAGACTTAATTTCGAAGTTTATTTAGTAAGCCTAAGTCCCACTGGATCAGTAAATCTTTGCAAATATTGATGTAGTAATACCAACATTCCTTCCATTTCTGGTAGATACCAAGGTCTTGATTTACATGAAAGGGTTTGTATTCTGTGTCCTAAGAACCAAATCGGAAATGAATTTCACTACATTTTTGAGTGTCCCTTTTTTTCTAATGAGCGTAGTAAGTTTTTGAAAAAATATTTTAGAACTAGGGCAAGTGCCATCAAAATGGAACTCCTATTTCAGTCTAGAAATAAAGTCGTTCTTAGAAATTTGAGTAATTTATGTTGGAAAATTATGGAAAAGTTTCGTTAGTTGAAAACGTTGCATTTGCTTATTTTCTTTCTTTCCAAAGTCTGGTGCCAGTATTTTAGTCACTCGACAGCTAATTAAGTTATTGTATTTAATTTTTCTTTCTTTTTTTTCCCTTTCTTTCCTATAATTTTTGTTGTGCTATAATTTTTGACATGTATGTATAATGTATATATTCAGTTCTGATACCTCTTCGGAGGACAAAAAGAAATAAATTGAACTTGAACTTGAACTAATTCAAATGTTCTTACGCCGAAGAATATTGCCTGGCAAATTTATACCCTAAAATTTTTGTTATGAGAGCATGTTTCCGACCGTATTACTTACAAATGTGATCAATTTTTCGTATGGTTTTTGTAGGCAATGAGTTCAAATATGACTGTGCAAAATTCAAGGCAGTTTGTCCAATTTTAGTGCCATTTTCGGATTGTACTGTACTCTGTTCTTTGAAGTGCCGTCTTGAGACGAGATCACGGTTGAAAGCATGTACCTATCGTTCAGACCCTTCTAGCCCCAAATTTCAATGATCATGGTATAAAAATTTGAAAATGCCATAAGAGCCCACTTGTGACCTTATCCAGAGGGGTGGCATGTCCAGGTTGAAACTTTTATAAGGATCGAGGGGCCAGGAAGTAGCATGATTTAGTGTGGAAGTCAATGAGGCAGTAATTAGTGGTACGCTACCTTTAGTAGTTACTCTCCCGGACGAGATTTTTCCGTAGGATAGCGAGGGGGAAGTCATGAGTTGTTCATATATAACGCAGACTGAGTGGATTGAGTAGATGATACTATCAACTGCGCATGCTTGATTCACTGGCGCTAAAACTGAATCTGCTTCTTGGCGACTACCGCTTTGTATGGTATTACGTGTGTGTGTACAGTTAGTCTGTGCATGTACTACATTCGAGGTATATTACTTCCCATGGTCGAGGTATATGAGTACAAGAATTCTCAGTGCATACTACATACATGTTTGAAACCTATCCAAATGTCACATTTCAAACCAGTAGGGGGTCACTGGGAACTGACAAAAAACTGCAGCGTACAGTTGTTTATCAGATCTGCTTTTACCGTCAAGGCGACAGTATGATAAACATATAAACACGTGAACTGAGAACTTCGGAGAGACACAAATTGCAGTGACTGTGGCCTCATAAAACTCAAAACCATGTGGTTCCCCCGTAGGTCGGGCGGACTGAAGTAGAAACTGGGTGCTACACGGGTTGGTGAACAACGTGATATCACTGTCACTTGGGAATCATACATCAGTGGGATGGAGTGATCCATCGTTGAGTTAGCCCTGCTAACGGTGACGAGAAAATAAAGAGCTTAACTTGCTACTTTACCAATTGTCAGGCTGTAATGTGTCCCCATACGATGGCCTTTGGAATTAGTATTCATTCCAAGTGGCGGGATTGTAAGGACGAGGGAACGGAGGCACAACTGACACCATTTTACACCCCACAGACATTAAAGCCCGCCTCTGGTCCAGTCCCAGCGAAACAAGTAAAATTCACCTGGGGAACCTGGGGATGTTTTAGACCAGGAGCTAGCAAAGTTTAATCAGCTGATCGAACACAAAAGGTTTGGGGGTCTGAATGTGACCATTGGGGCTTAAGACCAAAGAAAATGTATTGCTGCCGGGTCGCATCCTGTACAGTTCACCCACAGGGCCTAAAATGGGGGCCTCGAAATTTGATTTAATCAGGTGAAAGAACACATGGATAAAATATGTGGCAAATTGTTCCCTATATAAATGTAGGTACAAAAATAACAATGACAGCAATTTTGCCCTGTACAGTGAACCAGACAGTAGCCCCAAGGGCCGTCCCCTTACGGATTTATTCAGCTTACTGAACACACGGATCATTGCTGTTGCATATGTTTTGTCAAGCCTTGTGGTGTATGAAAATACCAGTGAAAGCAACTGTAACTTGTACATAGCCCCAGACAGCAGCCTTAAATGGACACCACCCCCCCCCCCCAACAATCAACAGTGTTATTCAGCTGACCGAACACACAGATTTTCTTCTTGCAGTTAATCTAACTGGCCATATGCAACATGAAAGTACCTATGACAGTAACTTTACCCTGTACAGAGACCCAGACAGCAGCACCAAAGAACCCCCTTCCCCCATTTGCAGTACATACACATGTTATTAAGCTGACCGAACACACAGATTTTCCTTCTTGCATTTAATCTACCTGGCCATTTGCAACATGGAAATACCAATAACAGTAGCTTTACCCTGTACAGAGGCCCAGACAGCAGCACCACCCCGGCACTTCCCCCATTGCAATATACACATGTTAGTCAGCTGACCGAACACATAGATTATTTCTCTTGCATTTAATATGCCTGACCATTTGCAACATGAAAATACCAACGACAGTAACTTTACGGTGTTCAGAGGCCCAGACAGCAGCACCAAAGACCCCTCCCCCCATTTGAAATACATACACATTGTTTAGCTGACTGCAAACATGGAATTTTCATCTTGTATTTAAATTCCCTGACCATTTGCAACATGAAAAATTTAAGTACAATAACTTTACCTTGTACAGAGGCCCAGACAGCAGCACCAAAACCCCCCTCCCCCCTTGCTATAGGTGCTATACATACAGAAGACAGCTGCAATAAACGCCTCAGCTGTTTGACTGAACCAAAAATTATTTCTTTTTGCACTCTGCCTGATTGAACAATTGAGAATAATAACATCAGCTAACAGTTCTACCCAGTCCCACACATGCAGCAGCTTCAACGACCCCTCAATTTCTACTACCCACAAGTATATTGTCAAACCCACACGCTCACACATACACACACTCACACACACATTAAGCTGACCAAACAGGTGTATAGTAAATTTGCAAGCACAAGAACAAGCTAGACCAATATGCAGTTGGTCAAATGAACTTAGAACAATTTTAATCACGGACTTAAAATCGTGCCAATAAATGGTTGGTATATTTCGATGAGAACGGCTGAGCCATTTCAATGTTGTGTGAAATATTTCATCTGGGACGATTTCACAATTTCTATTTTGGGTCCCAACATGAGGCAGCATTCAAGAGATAAACCAGTCCGTTCATGTGTTGATCAATTTGAAGAGGAATTTTTTTTTTTATGGAAGACGAAATTTTGTCATCCCCGTGCACAACGTAGTCGGAAAAAATATTTCAATGAAACAAACTCCCTATAGATAAATAAATCACCCATGAATGTCGCACAAAATTGTGTCAGTATATATTCAACCCATCTTAATTATTTTCTTTTGACCGTTATCACCATGGTCTGGCTGTCAGTAAACCATACTTATACCCTCTATACACCAGTTCACAATTTATTCAGACAAACTTGAGAATTCTTCCTCATAATCACTGTCGCTGTCACCACTCCTCTGATCTTCATTGATCATGTCTTGATCAGTGTCAACATCACATATCTCAGTTTTTGCATCAAAATCCTATTCTTTCATCACATATCAAGGTCTGGCTCTTTCTCTTGAAATAGTGTGTCTGGGAGTGGTGCACCCCCATACTAATTAGGGATGTACTGTCTACTACTGGTTTCCTTCCAGCCATAATCAAGTGGATGTAGATCTTTTGTTGGCACAGACATGTGTGCCCGACTCCACATCCGGCTAATGTAATGGGCACGCGCAATATGCTGCGGCAGTGTCTTGTCCGTGATTAAAATTGTTCTAAGTTCATTTGACCAACTGCATGTTGGTCTGGCTTGTTTTTGTGCTTGCAAATTTACTATACACCTGTTTGGTCAGCTTAATGTGTGTGTGTGTGTGTGGGTGCACCCGCGGTGTGTAGCGTGTGCTGGGGGCATGGGTGCACTCACCAACATCGGGGCACGGGGCAGCTCGCCGCTCGCACGGCTCGCACGTCTTTCCTAGCTCACGCGCGGCTCGAAACTGCGAGTAGCTACCCGGAAATTCGGCCACTACAACGAGAAGTCACGCGCGGCTGCACGTGCTTGCACAGCACCGCAGCCCGCCCTCAACAGGCACGTCTGATCGCCGTGATCTCTGGCAGCTCCGCTGCTTGGCAATTCCAGTCTTTTCCCTACCGGGACATTTCTCGTGTCCCGGTAAGGAAGTGAGGGTGCGTATGTGTGTGTGTGTGTGTGTCTGACAATATACTTGTGGGCAGTGGAAATCGAGGAGGGGGGTGGGGGTCTTTAAAGCTGCTACATGTGTGGGACTCTGTGTAGAGCTGTTAGCTGATGTTATTATACTCAATTGTTCAATCAGACGGAGTGCAAAAAGAAATGATTTGTTGGTTCAGTCAGAAGCTGAGGCGTTTGTTGCGGCTGTTTTCTGTATGTATAGCACCCATAGCAACGGAGGAGGGGGACTTTGGTGCTGCTGTCTGGGCCTCTGTAAAAGGTAGTTATTGTCATTAATTTTTCATGTTGCAAATGGTCAGGGGAATTAAATGCAAGATGAAAATTCTATGGGTGCAGTCAGCTAAATAATGTGTATGTATTTCAAATGGGGGGGGGGGGAGGGGTCTTTGGTGCTGCTGTCTGGGTCTCTGTACAAGGTAAAGTTACTGTCATTGGTATTTTCATGTTGCAAATGGTCAGGCATATTGAATGCAAGAGAAATAATCTATGTGTTTGGTCAGCTGACTATCATGTGTGTATATTGCAAATGGGGGGAAGGGGGTCTTTGGTGCTGCTGTCTGAGTCTCTGTACAGGGTAAAGCTACTGTTATTGGTATTTCCATGTTGCAAATGGCCAGGTAGATTAAATGCATGAGAAATAATCTGCTTGTTCGGTCAGCTGAATAACATGTGTATGTATTGCAAATGGGGGAAGGGACCCGGGTCTTTGGTGCTGCTGTCTGGGCCTCTGTACAGGGTAAAGCTACTGTTATTGGTATTTCCATGTTGCAAATGGCCAGGTAGATTAAATGCATGAGGAATAATCTATGTGATCGGTCAGCTGAATAACATGTGTATGTATCGCAAATGGGGGAAGGGGGTCTTTGGTGCTGCTGTCTGGGTCTCTGTACAGGGTAAAGTTACTGTCACAGGTATTTTCATGTTGCATATGGCCAGTTAGATTAACTGCAAGAAGAAAAATATGTGTGTCCGGTCAGCTGAATAACACTGTTGATTGTTGAGGGGGGGGGGTGGTGGTGGTGGTGTCCATTTAAGGCTGCTGTCTGGGGCTATGTACAAGTTACAGTTGCTGTCACTGGTATTTTCATACACCACAAGGCTTGACAAAACATATGCATCAGCAATTATTCGTGTGTTCAGTCAGCTGAATAAATCCGTAAGGGGGCGGCCCTTGGGGCTACTGTCTGGGGCACTGCACAGGGCAAAATTGTTGTCATTGTTTCTTTTGTACCTACATTTATATAGGGGAACAATTTGTCACATATTTTATCAATGTGTTCTTTCACCTGATTAAATCAAATTTCGAGGCCCCCATTTTAGGCCCTGTGGGTAAACGGTACAGGATGCGACCCCGCAGCAATTCATTTTCTTTGGTCTTAAGCCCCAATGGTCACATTCAGACCCCCAAACCTTTTGTGTTCGATCAGCTGATTAAACTTTGCTAGCTCCTAGTCTATTTATTGGGTTATTATGTTATAATCACCAGAGGAGATTTGTGTGAAAAGTGGGGGATAATGCCTTGAAGCAAAAGTTCCTGTGAAAAAAGTGAAAGTCAATGAAAGCATTCCAAACAGTAAGGGGAAATATCACCCCGCCCCTTCTATCCTCCCCGGGATTTCCGCCTGTGATTAATTTATCATTTCCTTACACTAAAGATTCTAATGACTCATGCAAAGCAAATGGCAGTTGACATTCATAGTCTCAATGTCATTCTGTCGGCCTATCATATCGCGAGTTAATTGCTATCGACTCTGTAGTGTAAGTATACTGTACTTTGTTGCCACTATTGAAACTATTCAAGAAGTTAAGCTATACTAGCACTGTGTGTCAGGGAGTTGGTATGAACCGATCTAGAAAGACGCTATATGAATAATAATGAACAAAGACTCCGATTATATGAATAATCCATATTTTTCCCCTCCCTGTCCTACAAAAAAATCTCGCCAGGACAAGGATTCGTTTCGTCGTGAACCCCGTTAAACAAGACTATAATCGGCCTACAGAAAATTTCTTAGATATTGAACGAATATTTTTGTACTCAGCGGTGAATATTAAGATTAATACGTACTAGCTCGTAAAATATGGGAGTTTTTACTCCTCTTTTTACGATTAATGCGGGGGTGGGGTGGGTAGAGGGGTCTCTGAAATGAATTAATCGGTACATCAAAACAATTGTAAAGATTTAAAGTGCACTTTTATTTATTTAATTAATTTATTAATGAGGCTACAAAGTAGGCAGTATTAGCAGTGACAGGTCTAATTTTCAATACATCATCGGGGAGGGGGGGGGGGGTATATAAAATAACGCCAAAGGGCAACATAGTAAGAGATTATCATCCTGTTTCACTGAATTTATGCGTTATATTTCTGCTGCATGTCGTGGAAAATGTTACAAATTAAACGTTACATACGCATGACCGTAGTTAAGCATGATGGACAAAATGTTTTATAGTATTACCACTGCAGTCTCTGGGGTTGGAGACAAAGTTTACTTACGCCCCACCCCCGATCAGCTTTGATTTAACTTTACTGTTAGGGGATCAATGCAAGTGTGTTTTCAGTCATCAGTAACTGGGGGCCTGACCTGGGGGGACCTCTAACAGTCTTGGAAGATTTAAGGAAAGCAAAGACTACATAATTATGAAGACCACAGCCTCCTTATAAGTTTATAACGATTTCTTTAACATTCATACCCTTCTGATCATTGCTACTCCTCGATGATGTTGAATGCGTATTGAAAACGAATACACGACACTAAATTGCTAGTAACCAATCACATCTTCTTATCTGTTTCAGCGCTTATACTACAACACAGGACGTGTGATCGGAGTGATGACAGACGATGATTACCAGAATGAGGTAAGGTCAAATGTGTACGGTATTGTATCACATAATGAACTCTCAGACTGTCTAATGTTTAAAAAGACTGGCACTTATCACCTTAAGTACATTTTTGGTTGGGGGATATCAAAAGTCTCAGTTGGTGAGTGCGCTTTGATTGACATCAATGTTTGAAATGCGTAGTACTTAACACTTCACAATGCCGAGAAAGTGTTCTGATTACACATTTACTGCCTCGTATGCTCACCAGGACAAAGCCTTAAGCAATAAAGTAGGTTTGTGTCAACACGAGGAGCTTAGGGTAGTTGTGGTAGGGGCTAGAAGTAACATTATTGGAAGAATTGATATTGTCAGGGATGACGAAATTTGCCCTTTAAGCTTTATAAGCAAAGGGAGCCGTCAGAATAGAGGTGAGAGATCTGGGGCTGCAATGCAGTCTCAAATAACTTTCAGAGTGACGGTGATTTATTTTATAACGTGCAAAATTATCTTAGAACTTTCGATATAATAGCAAGCATGCTTCTTCATTTGTTAAGTTCTATAAATTTACGAAGAATGTGTTAACATTTGAACATTTTTTATCGTTATGAAATAGAGGTGAGTGTTATAAGTAAGTGAATGAAGAGAGGTTAAACAAAATTTAGATTAATGTTCATGTGATGATACACCGGCACCTTGAGTTGTATTTCTTGAGGATAAAGTTACGTTAGTCTTATCAGTAGCGTATTTACAGTAGGGAGCCCAAAACTCCACCCCCCGAAATCCTGCAAACGCAACTGAGTCTTATTAGTCTGGAATTAGTCTAGAAATATGCAACTGTCTTTAATTTAATGACATGATCCTCCGAAATCGATTTTTTACTTCATCAAAGTTTATTTCACGAGAAAATGACACCTTGTATCTCTCAGTAATTACGTCGTTTTAATACAGCAGGCAACCGTAAAGAAACAATAATGGCTAAATCCGGTTGCATTTCCGTCTGAGACAATTTTCGTTTCTCTTTTGTCTATATGTTAATGTATATGGGTGATTCCGTAAATAGGGGGGTCAACTTGTGACATTTGGGTAAAATTTCCAATTCCATAATTAAAAATCTAACTAGAAATTTTTTTCTTTTCATATTATGTTTGGGAACAGGAAAAGTGCAAATCATGTGAAAAGTTTGAAAAGAGTTCTTCGTAACAATAGTTGCCGCTCAAAATAGGCTCGTTTTTCCCAGTGTAAACGGGACACCAAACACAGAATTTCTATATAATACTACAAAGATAACTTTAGTCCTCTAACAAAAGGTGTGCAACCTTTTAGATGGTATGTTTTATGATCTTGTATGAAATGGAAATGCATAAAATGGGGATATTGGGTTGAGCGTGTGGCAAATGTACTCCTTATAAGCGGGACACCATTTGATGTCCCGCGGTGTCCCAATTTACTAAGTGAAAGTTTCTTCTCAAAACTCAACTATACACATCTGTGTAAATGGAGCAAACTTGGCATTTTTTTACTAAATTTACATAGTACTTGGAAATTCATGAGGATACTTTAAATTATTTCAAGTAAAATTGTAGTAAAATGACAAATTAAAAATTTGCAGTGGGACACCAAAATTTTACACTGGTTTTACACTGGGAATTTGTACTCTCTTCACAGTGTTATTCCATCTTGCACATACAGAATTAGTAGAGATGTATATATTCCAAAGTAGTACACAGTTGCTTCCTAAAAATACATCTTTGAACTTATTTAAGATTTTGGGGTTTTATACAGATCATTATATTAACAGAAAATGCTTCACTAAATTTGTAAATGTCATACTCTTGGTGTCCCATTTACATTGGGGATAAAATCAGTTTTTGGCATGTAATATCATCACCAGTTATTGATATGTTTAGTTCTTTGTAGGATATATGAGGCACCACTAAAGCTTGTGACTGAGACTGTCTCCCTCTACTTCAATGCTTTAAAGGGGAACTATAGTGGCCATTTGACCCTTTACATATGTGTAGTATACATTTAAATACTACAGATAATCTTTACCTGGTGGACCATACATGAAACCTTTATTAAGAAAATATATTTCAAATTTCCCTCGCTTGCTGGCATGTGCGCAGACATATTCGAAAGAAGACGACTAGATATCACCTGATTGCTGACGTACAACGCGCACCTCACGATTTCCAGAGCAAAATGTTGCCAGCTCAAATAAAGTTAAATGGGCCTTCTTAATTTTTCTGAGTGGCGGTTCAAAATTATGTATTTTAAATCATAAAAAAGATAAAAAGTATAACAAAAACTTCGGTGGGATTTTTATGCCCCACAGCTAAAAATACTAAATAGTTCTTGCCCGTTTATTTTTCGTAGTATTGCAAGAGGATGCTATCAAGGAATACTCTCTTTCAGTGGTTCCATTTTCCGAGCCCATGGTATCACGCTGAAGGGCTGTGTTCATGCGGTGTTTGGATAGTTCTTCATAAAGATTTCTATACGTAAATGATGATTATCTGTTTTTACTCTTATGTTACCATAAGAACATTAAGAGATTCAACTCTTCAATAGTAGTCATGAAAACTTAAGGAAACTCTGATCCACTGAGGGAAATTTTTGTCTAACTTATGGAAACACTATTCTCCTTAAAACACCTATACGTGTTCGCCAGGGCCTGGCATTCGTTCGAGACGAAAGTCCTGTGATATATTTTTTGATTTAGTGCATATAATGAGGATTTTGCGTAGACACTGTGAAGTACGATATCGATCATTGCATATTTAGTGGAGTACTGGCCGCATTCTTTCAGCAACAACTTGAAATGTCAGTCGAGAGTTGTATTTGAGTCTACCGGAAGCAGGCCTAACCATTCTCCGCGATGTGTTCCCATCATGGCTGCCTCGAGCTATCGGTAACAGGCACAGAATTTCTTTTTGGTTGAGTAAGTTTCAATCAGACGGTTTAGACTTCTGTGTATTGTTTGAATATTTTACTTTGGATTTTACAACTTTTATTGGCAGATTGGCTGTTGAGAGTTTAGAAAAATCTAAAACGTTTTGACAAGTATGATCGAAACTCTTCGAACTATGGCCATGCAGTGCAGTGGTCAGTACCATGCATGTGTGTGATATGCCAAATAGAGTCAATATGGATTTCGAGATGCACTTATAAGTATAGGGTGAAGGATTTTCTGGAACTTTTTAACTGGTTAAAAATCGTACGTATCAAGTTAGAAGAAGGCTGTATGATGATATTAGATAGTAATGTACAGATTTCTGGATGTTAATGGCAAATTTAACCGCTACATTTTTTGAAAATTCAAGATAGTTTTGACGTTACCGTGAATACTGTAGGTGTGTGCTTACAAACTACACAAGCAGTTGTAAAATCCGCGGCGAGGTGCAGGTGTGACATCACAGTTCCTTTGCATTGTGGGTAATTTCACAATATCATGACTGCCTACGCAGTGGCGTTTAGTGAGTTTCAAATTTTTTTTGAAAAATTCGTGTTAAATAAGATATTGAGTTATATTAGTTGTTAATGGCATCACAATACTTGGAAAAAATGTGTTCTAAATGTTGTACTTGCTTAGAAAGCTGTACAATTGTTTCCCGTTAATGTACTGCCAATTTGAAGATGGAATATATCACTTAGTAAAGTGGGACACCAAATCTACTAACTCCCTTATTTACGGAATCACCCATATACCGTCAAACGTAAGATTCCTTTTCAAAGCCAAACTTTCTGTTGGTAGCCCGCAATCGATACGGTCAGCTGAAGAAAATTATGCGTAATGAGATCACATCGTCGGGGCATCGACTGCAGAAGTGTTACTACTCAGCTTTTGAACAAACCTAAGGCTAACGATACACCAGTGGCGGACATGCTTTGCAGACAGGGGCAAAGCGTTCCAACAGAGGGAGAGGGAGTAAGGAGTTCTTTGATAAAGGCGACGGGTTGCCGGAAAAATGTTGAAGCCAATTTTTGGCGCGAGGGACGCGTCAAATGTTGAGCCTTTTTTAAGAAAAAATATGAAAGTTTTGGGTTGTTAGCAATCAAATTTCGCAAAAAATGGCCCTTTTTAGTGAAGAAATTTTAAAAGGTTGGTTGGCATTTCAAACCTAGGGGTATTATTAATTAGCCACCTCCTGGAGAGCAGAAACAAGTTAAAGTCTGAGTTCAATTCATTTCCTCCATCTTTTTGTTCTAAGCTTTAATATTAGAGGGGGGATATGATACTGATTCTAAGCATTCTGGTGAAAATTGCATTGACATCCGATATGTGGTTCTCAAGATATAAGCAGTTTAATTGTTGAGAATTTTCAACACAAACTGAACATAAACCAAGAACATTTGATGTCATAATCTCACTTTGATGGGCACCATTTTGTTTTTACAACCAATTTTCTCCTCCATTATCCTCTGTTATCGGAATGTGAGAGGTATGGGAATTTCACATACTTCAAATATCCCATTGAGAGCTCTCATCCCAATGAACTTCAAGGTCAACACAACAGACTGAGAAAACCAAAGGAAACAAAGCATTTTTCATCAATAGGAGGAAGTGGTATAACCCCTGTTAATTCCCCAAGCACACTTTCGGTCACAAACGCTGTGATCTCATTTGCTGATATCAGGGCGTTGCTATTTGTCAGCAGGTTTGAATGGTGGAAGTCAGTCACCAAATTGCGTAGATTTAGTTCCCCTTTCACACATGAAAATACATTTTTTGGTTAACTCCTTCATGTAACAGTCTCTGCGACTGGTCACCGTATAGGGAATCAAATTTCATCGTACTCACTAATCCTCTCCCCTCAGGGGAGCAGCTTTCCCGACGATGAGGACAATGGTTCCCCTAGGCTTGCAATATCCCTGCAACAGTTTCGAGAAGGACAAAATATATTCTAAAGGGCAAAGATATTTAGAGATGTTTTAAGGCAAAATACGTTTGTTCTCAATACGTTTCACGGGCACACCCACACTTTGAGGTCTGCCCTTTTAATTCATTAAAGACGGCAGAGTTGTCATACGCAATCCTCTGCCTTTAATCATAAATGCGGTTTTGTTTTTAAATTTCCGCGTGGAATTCTTGGTGAAAATAAGTAAGTAGCCTCTAATGGAATTACTGTGGTAATGAAATGTTACACAGTAAGTTAATATCACGCCAAACTCGTTTTATTGTGGGGACCCGGACCAGCACTCTGTAGTTACATGTGGCGAAATAACCAGCCAATACGAAAAATAATAGCGTAGATTATCAATAATCTAAGACACTTGATGACAGGGTAGGATGGTGACGCGATATTGGGCTATTTTACCATGTAAGCATTCTTCAATCTTCAATTTACGTTTATCACGAAGCGGAATTAAATGTCATGATTAGTGGTATATTTGCAAAAAACGCTGAAGATTATAATTTTATTATTGAAGAAATCGATATACTGACTGATAATAAAATGAGCTATTTGCTAAGTTTAATTACATAATTTATTGAGGCATATCTAGTCTAGTGTGTCTATTACAAGTAATGCTTATTTTAAAATTCCCGAAGGCATTCATGAGGTTCCCCGACACATAGAAACAATCAAAAATGCTTCCAGTACATGGATGTAGAAGTATCGGACATCAAAGGACCGCCTTTCCTTTTAATCTCGATTAGATCGTGTCACGAAAAGGGTATGAAGGTTAAGTGGTATACTGTGTGTTATTGAAAGGGAAACACGTTACATCGAACGACTTGAGAACACTGTGACATGAAGTACAAATGAACGTAAAAAAAAAATATTAATACGTATGACATATGGAAAAATAAATTATACATCCCAAAGCAATATGGCAGAGAACATGCATGTAACACATTTCTTTGGGGGGGGGGGGGTTACTGTGGAAAAGAAGTTAATAACAATCGCAAAGTTTCATTTCTTACCGGATGAATTTGAGTTTTTGGTATTAATTTAAACTGGAAAGCAAATGTATAACAATACTTTGATTAAAAACAAAATAATGTCAATTTGAATTTACTGTTCAACCATAAACTACCTTGCCCTGACAATATAGGAGGATTAACAAAATAAATTTTCTCGAAAGAGGCCCTTCACGATGATTCAAGTACCGACCAGGGCAGGTGGGTCGCTAACTAATGTGTAGCGTGTCCTGCGATTTAACAATTCTCTCAGCCAAAAAAGGTACCTTAGCAGGCGTGTGACTGATTGGAGGTCTTAAAAAGCGGGTTTCGCCAGTCAAGATATTTAATAAAACGATCGGAAATGGATCCTTTAAGCAAAACATTTCTATGGGTGGGGGGGAAGGGGGGGGGGTGTAACATGAAAATTACTAAAAAAATACTAAAACCGAAAGAGGGAAAAGAGGGATGGAAAGAAGGTGCAATCAAGGAGATTGCTGATTACTCATTCCCGCGAATACATCCTTTTAGCTTGCTTCCGTGAGATCTGGTGTAGGGGGGGCAGTATATGGGAATTTTATATGTAAGTGGGAGAACATTTAAGGGGAGAGAAAGGAACTGTGGAATAAGAGAAGAAGCTTTAACCTTGAGGGCTGGGGATGTTTGGTTCACTTCTATATAGTGGCAATTCTTTACGGTAAGGGCTCGCCATCCAGGCCTTATTCGGACTTCTGACTAGCTATGCAGTGTATTTACATAGCGTCAACTAAAGTAGCACACGACACAGGCTACAAACTATAGGAGGCCGCCAGATACTACTGTGACTTACAAGGGAACTGTGTGCCCTTGCAAAACTGCTAGAGCTACGACGGCCGTGGCGCGATCTTGCCCTTCAAAAAACCATAGGAGAAGGTAAGCAATCGCGTGTCTGAATCTCGTGAGCTCTCCGTGAATTCCCCTCTATATTAGTACGCTGTGTTAGATGCATTTGACATCACACTGACGTTCGATTTTGCGTGAAGAAACATGAACTAGCGAACTATTATGACTTTAGGAATCGGTCCAGGCATCTCCACAATATAAGGTTTTTTTTAAGTAAGCCACGCAATGGTAGGGTTCCAATCGTGATGTATGAGTTTATGGATTGAGGCTTCAAGTCGATTACTACTCGGCGTATCTATGCGCTGATGCGCACGATGTACATGGTATATTGCTAAACGCACCCCAGTAGCGGGCCTTCTTAGCGTCTGCTCTTGCCTTCTTGTACATTAACAGTATGCGGCACTATCACGATGTGCAGGGCGTAGCTACACCTAGTGGTCGGTCTCTCCTCAAAGCAAAACTTCATGAAAAGGCTTACATCACAATAGTC
>JAIZAY010000448.1:0-46693 GCA_029531755.1 Holothuria leucospilota
GGGCCTGTGTATGGAAAGTTTTTGGAGTGCACGTAAGTTATCAGTACTTTCAAAATGGCAAAAAGAGGAGGATGGGCCAGGTATAGGTAATAGGGAGGCTGGAGGTTTTGATGAAGTCAGTGAGTTTGCGGTAAACCGGAAGAGTTGACAGGTCTACACGCAGTCTATTTGAAAGATGTGTATTTGAGGCAGATTTCACCAGTGTGATTCTGTAATACTCACAGAGAAATTTGTGTTAGGGTATGGTTGTAACCAGGGATTTGTTTGGACATCCCTGCTTGCACTGGGCACATAAGTGCGGGCAAAACTGCATGTGTTCATTTTGGAACTGTGTGCTACTAGGTTTCAGCCAGCAATGTGCAAAAGCCGCTATAACTGCAAATCAAGTTCTTGGGATGATAAAGTGGAATATCTGCTACAAAGAAAAGGAAATCCTTCTTAGACTGTATAAATCTCTTGTTCGTCCTCACTTAGAGTATGCAATCCAAGCATGGAAGCCTTATCTACAAAAAGACATTATATTATTGGAAAATGTTCAGGGAAGATTTACAAAGATGATCCTTGAATTACATGATCTCCCATATGAGACAAGACTTCAGAGACTCAATCTTACAACTCTAGAAACAAGGCGCATCCGTAGTGACTTGATTGAGGTGTTCAAAATCATTCATGGATTTGAGGATATAGATCCTAATACATTTTTCTTATTTAGTGATAGTATTACCCGTGGTCATCCCCATAAAATCTACAAGCAGTTCTCTAGATTGAATTTAAGAAAGTACTTCTTTTCTCAAAGAGTTGTGGATATTTGGAACAGCCTTCCTGCCTCAGCTGTGTTAGCAAGCACTGTCAATGAGTTTAAGGGCCATGTGGACAAATTCTTGAAGGATATTGTTTTGGGAGCTTATATGAGCTAGAGAACTGGCTCCCTGCTCCGACATCCTCCACCTACCAATCCTTGAGAAGTGGAGGGTACAGGTAAATACAGGTAAATAAATATAACATCCTGTATATGGTGCCAGCATAACAATGCATATAGCCCGGCCATTGGGCCATACTGTGTGAATACACCATTAGCAGTGCTTTATATACATTGGGAAGACTGTCCAGGGTAAGACCTGTGTAGTGAGTGTGTTCATGTGGAGTTGGCTACAAACTACCTCACAGATACCTTAAATTCACAGGGAAACTTTTTGACAAATAACAAAGAATATAAGCAATGTTAGAGCTGATACTGTAAGGCTGTTACTAACTACACTGGCTACATTACAAGATTTAATATAGTAAATGAAACTGGTTCTCATTCTTGTCATATCAGCAAAGTAGGCTACCCCCATTTCCTTGATTTTGGGGGTAATGGAGAGGGGTTTGACTGTCCTAGATGGACTGTGGATTCTATTAACTTTTAGCTTACTTGCAATCATAAGTTAATGGGGCAGCTTTGCCAAAGCTTTGAAACTTCTACTAAAATTACAACCCAGGCTGTTAATTAAAGTGTAAACCTACTAGAAGAGACATGGTGCATGAATGAGTGATTTAAGCATTAGACCAAGAAAACCTATATTAGCAGTTTTCCAGCACTGAAGAAGGAAATTAAACCTAAACGGGGGATAGCTTTAAACCCCCCCCCCCCTTTAGAAAAACAAGAAACTTCCTGCATATTATCATGCCACACTTACCATATCCTGCTACTGCAGGTTATTTATTGCTGAGTACTGTCTGCCAGTCTTCCCGTTTGAACAATACTGAAAAATAATACTATGGTTGCTTGTTGCTGGTTCCTTTTAAGGATATGCATGACTGCTGGGTAGTGTCAGCACAAATTGTAACACATTTCCCCCAAACCATTTAGAATATTCCAGGATATCATTACTGACATTAACAAACACCTGTTTTAACAGTAATTCTCATATTTTCTATATCTTCAACATACCATTTCAAAGCATTACCCTATATATAGTTATATAGCAAAATTTGTCCATTTCATTCTAAGACCTCAGGCTAATATTCTTCATCACTGGCCAGTTACCTTGGTAGCCTACTTGATATTGGCACTGAAAAGTAGGCTACCTGCACTAGAAAGAGAGTAAATGAAATCACCGCAATGCCATAGTGACGCATCTGCTTTTCATCGCATAAAGTTAGACTAACTTTGAAACATTATGCACCCTATGGACTGAAGAAAACTAAGAATCCATTCCCCCAGTCAACCACACTGCACTCAGTAGGCCTACTGAGATTTAGCAGTATGCTATGCACACAGTACACTTCACAACACACTCACACTGGGCCCAACTGTCGATGCCGTAGGCCTGTCATGTCACAGTGAATGTATAGGAGCAACACTGGAAGTAAATTAGCACTTGCCACGATCCTAAGGATTCTCAATTTTCAAAAACATTTAACTAGCCTAGCTAATTTGGCTTAAAATGAACTGATAGAACTTTTGTGTGGTACACTGACGTGCATAATACTACGTACTCACAAAGTGCATCGCTGTACCTATAGTAACCTGCTAACATCCAGTACAAACATGTATAAATGTACACAGAAATAATCGAATAGCAAACGAATTTTCGAGGCGATAATATACCATCGTAACATTATTTCCAATCGCAAAATTGGTACCAATGGAAAGCGTATATTCTTGGCTAATCAATTTCGCCAAATTTCTCCGTTTTTATCCTGTAACGAAGTCAAGTTCACGGCAAATTTGCGACCATTTTTTAGGCCTTCAAAAATGCTACCTTATTTCAACATGTGATTTTTCAAAAATTACGGGAAAACATAGAGTATTTACAATTTTATCTAAAAAATAAAGTTTTAGAATTCGAATTATCTCGTCACCGTGATAGGTTACGCCTTCTGTTACATTATTCATCGTTTTAAATCTTAGCATGTGTTCAGTATCAGTTTCGCGAAATTCCATCGGTTGCTTTGAGTTTTGGGGGCGGGGCTACAAGAAATCTGGATTTTCAGCTCATTATCTCGCTCGTTGATAACCGGCTGCGTACAAAGATCCTCTACTCCTTTTGTTAAACACATCTACTACGTGGAAAATATATAAAGGATGCTCAACAGGAAGGGAATTAATGGGATACGTAAGAAAAGGTAAGGTGTGCAGCAGACCTTTACCTAGTGGACATTCCCCTGGAGGAACGTTTAGTTCCTCAGACCAGGGATGGGGGCCCAAGTTAAGATATTTGCTTTTGATAACTCGGGGGACTGATATTGGGTGTCATGAACTGCCATTTTTTTTATCGTTTTTCATATAGGCACAATTCAGGTGGGCCTCACAAGGCTTGACCCTATCCTGAAGCAGGCAGTTACTATGTGTTTGAAGAATTCATTGTTCTTCATATACCCAGTCAGATTTTTATTTACTTCTGATGACAGTACTAAATGCAACTCCCCTGATCATGACTAGAAGATTATTTCAATGGCATGAAAAAACGAGCTCTTTGACTGCCTCGCTTTCAATATGAATATGGATGCCAGTAATTTTAGAAAGTTTAAAATAATAGACATGAACAACCAGTCTACATTTTGAACGACTAAGAAAGATATATTTCCTGTAAGTACAAATTTCTAATTTTTCTCGCTTTTATCTTCATCACATCGCCTTTTGTTCACCTCCGTCTCCAAGCTCATTTCCGTTTCTACACTATTACAGTTTAATAGTATATATCTGAACTACATGCATACTTCTAGTTGAAATAAAAATATATTTTTTTCTAAGTAAGTAACATAAAAGTAGTCCCTTCGAGAAAAAAAATGTCAGTCACTCAGAGTCATGTTTTGATATTAGTAACTTCTTTACGAAACATACATTTTTCTACACAAAATGGCATAGGCATAGCCTAACACATTTGCAGTATTAAACTAAACAAATGTTGGATAAGCCATACTTTTTTACGGCTGAAAGCCCGCCACGATTTCAAGATAGTTGGCCAGTCCCTTCGACTTACACCATGTCTTTCTTACAAAGTTTGCAATGAACTTTCGCTTTCAAGACTGAGTGTAAGACTGTAACCTTTAACATTTTCCCTTCTATACATTAGTTATAACGTTGGGTTTTGTCTTTACTTTGAGTATAAGAGCACGAGAGAAACTGTTAACAGCCAGGAACATGGACTTGCAGGTGCAGGTCCAGGATTTTGAGAAGGGGGGGGCACACTCCGTCGGCCAAAGGCCGACGAGCGAGCGCCGAAGGCGCGAAGCCACAGCGGGCGGGGGGGGAGGTGCTCCCCAAGAAAATTTGAGTTCTAGATGCTCTTAGATGCGACTTCCCAGCATCAGGGAAGCATATTTTCCATATCTGTTTGCTTATTTTTTCAGAATATTTAAATCGTTGGTCAAAAAATCTTTGGTAATCGAAAGAGGGGAGGGGGGCGTGGGCCGGGTGCTCCCCCATCCGGCGCGCCTGACTTAGAAGAAAGGAATCTTTTCAATAACATGCCCTTTTCCAGTCAAATATACAATTCTAAGTTTAGGTTGAATGAGGGCACAGCTTGAACAAAACTAAAACTGTTGTGGAAATAAGTCAAATTTAACGTGTGCCCCAATACATTCTACTGGTTCATCACAAAGCCGTACGCTACGCAGGCAAACTATTCTAAAGACTAAAGATAAATTATTGGCTAACTGATATTCATTTTTATCTTCAAGTGTCATTTATCGAATGCCGTTTTTAATTAAAACTGTAGACAAATACAAATTTTCAACAAGAAGTCGGGATGTGGGAGATGTAGTAGAGGTAAATGTGAAGCAGCAGTTCTTTACCAAATAGAATTTCCCCTCGAGGGAGAGGTGGGGGGATATCCAAATCAAGATATCTCATTTGGATGTCTAAAATTGGGTGACTTTTACTAGAAATCCAGTTTGCGATAAAGAAGTCACTCTTAGCCTCCCCCCCCCTCTCCAGTTAAAAAAGCTGCCATTTCCTAAAATCACACTGGTTTTAAAGAGTACAACTCGACTGCAGTCACTTGTAAAGTTCTAAAACAGGAGTCAGACATCCGTTCTGTGTAACAGTAAATTGTCATACAACATGCTCTGTGTATTGCTTCACTTCAGTGGCGTGGATCCATCTCCAAAGATGGGGGGACTTATTACCATTTGCAAATCGCGTGTTGGGGAGGGGTCTAAGGGGAGGGGTTCATGTCACATAATTGTGACATGAACGGAACAAAGTGACAAGGATGAAATTCCATAACGGAGGTCTTCGAGCGTTGGTAAAATCTCCTCGATGTTACGGAAATTCTGTGACAAATGGTAATCCTAGCTGGCCAAACCATTAACTACAATTACTAATTTTACAGGGTTCGCTGCATGTATACTGCTGTTTTTCTCTTCTCAGAAATTCCTTGTTTTACAACTTTCTCATAGGCTTGGAAGGTGGGGGAATGGGGTTAAGCCCCAGCCAAACATATCTGGGGGCTCAAGTATGCCTCTACTCTCTTACTGTTCAAGATAGAAAATTCTGTATTCACCAAACGTTTTGCTTAAAATGTGAAATTCGCTCAATAATTGTATAATTGCACAAAACGTAGCTTCAAATTGCATTCATTGACCCCAAAATTTTTACTAATATTTTCTAAAGGTGACGGAACATCCTCCTTTTGTGGTCTTTTCAGTATAGTCCGATGCCTAGTGATTTAATTGTAATTACCGCAATTATATACAACCATTCCAGAACTTGATTTCTTACACCAGGGACTCTACGGTGGACCGTTGGACCCAAAGTTCGTAGAACGTTGTGCTCTAATAGTGCCCCCACCCACAGTTTGATACGTCTGGCGACGCTATTGCCAGAACATATAACGCACTAGTTACTTTACAAATGTCCAATCGTTGTGTACTGAGATCCTCTAACTCTTTTGTTTAGCAACGTTATTGTTGTAAAGCACGTAGTTCAGAATCGTCTTGTAATTACTTCGATATAGATGACGGGGCAATTTCCAAAGGAAGGGTTGAATAATGCGAATTTATTGCCTCAAAATAATACACCTGTATTCCAATACATTTTAAAGGCTAAGGTACTAAAGCCACGGTGTGTTAAACTGGGTAGATCTCTCCAGATTATTTCAATGTTTACAGGAAAAAGGTAGTCATCCAACAGCCGTAAAAACGCCCGGATGAATAATGAATTAGAGAGGCACCGATCTAGAAGCCGTATTACATATTTGATAAGATTTGGATTGAAATGATCCGGATTAAGATCACAACATAAATAATCCCGATTCCTAATCACCCCCTCCCCGTGACCAGGGCTTTATTAAGGTGTGATTTTAACCACTGTATCCTGGTATGAATGCCTCGTGTTAACCATGTGACCATATTTTTGGAACTTTATCGTTAAATTCGTGCAGACAACCTCCTTGGGTTAAGTAAAATATCCAATATCCTAATATCCAATAAACATCTTTAAGGATGTTTGTAAAAGAAAAAAGGAAATTGTTAGACTTAGCTGATGTTTTCAAAATTAATTTGGGTCAACCTCTTATTCCCTTCGATGTCAATAATCACGAATTGTTTCAAAGTGGCATCGTATCAGGCATAATTGATATGACGCCCTCACTAAGGGGATTAAACAGTTCCAAGTAGAAGCAGGGAGCTGCTATACGGACAACTCCCTGATAAAAGACACATGCGACATACCATTTTTGTAGAAGGCTGTTAGGGTCTTTACAATATACTACAGTGTCATTTGCGTGCAAAGGTTGTAAGTCTGCGGGACATTGGTCCAAGCATAAGTATTAGAAGCAGTTTAATGATCCTCATAAGCTGTCCTTTAGAAAAAAGTAGGAGGCTGGCAAGACCGTCGTTTTATCTTGACAAACGAATTCCTTAAACAGTTCTTTCCTCTTTTAAATATTTCCTGTTACGGAAGTCAGGGGAGGATCCAGAATTTTACAAAAGCAGCGATGGGGGGTGGGGGATAATTTCGTAAATGTAAAGTCTCAACCTGTAAGCGTCAAACATTCGTACGTAGCAGCGATTGGGAGGGGGTGGTCTGGGAAAATTTTGCAATTAGACATTGTTACATGGTTCTTCCTGACATCTAAAAAATTAAGATAAATACGCAAGCAAATATTTTGTGCTTCACAGGTGCTTTAAAGTGCGACACTGCAATATCGGAATAGACTAAATAGTCTCACAACAGACATAATATAATGTTAACGTGGTGAGGACAGGGAGGGATGCGGAGAAGTCTGGAATATTTTTTTAATCAAACACTGCTAGATGCGATTTCCTGACATCTGAGAATCGATTTTAGTGCTATAAATATACAAAAAACAAAATGTTCTGAATGGGAGTACCATTCTCATGCATTGTCACCAGTGTAACAATTGAAGATAAACAACAGGCACATCCAGCAAAAAATGCCAGGAAATAGGGTTGGGAGCTCTTTCCCAAGAGCATCTTAACTACTCAACTATCCGACTTACTTTCTGGTAACTGATATTCCTGTTATCAGTGGGACAAACCGCTTTGGAAGTAACTGGGACGAGTTGTAAGACTGCCCTCTAAGTCATCATGAAAGATAAAAGGCGAATGGGAGTAATTTATATAATTCTTATTCGATCCCGATAAGTCAAGGTCAGTAGAGGCATTTCCAAAAAGCGGGGGAGCCTCCCCGGGGAGGGGATATATTCCCTATTCTCAACGGGATTTCCTCCTAAGTATGAAAGTTTACTAAGTTACCAAACGTTTTCTACTGTCCAGAAAAGCTATGCCTACCCCTAGAACTGTCAACCTTTTTGTCATGAAAATAGGAAATGTTTGTAACTTTCGGAACCTAAATATAGGGAGATTCCGGAAATAATAGGAGATTCAGGGCAAAATAGGGAGTTTGGCTCAGTGGCGTAGCCAGAGGGGGGCAGGGGCGGCCGCCCCCACATAGCCTCCGAAGGCCTCTTTCGGAAATTTCTAGTCTCTGTCGGAAATTTTTACCACTTTAATTAAAAATTCTTACAACGGAAATTAGTAGCTAAAATTATATTCTTAGGACTTTACTTACAACAACAACTCTTATGTTTATAAGCAGAATTACACATCGAAATGGTTACTGCATACCTCTCAAGTGACCCGCATTTCGCGGGTTTGGCCCGCGTTGAACACCCAAACCCGCTGACCCGCCCAACCCTTTGAAAAACCAGCATTTTATTACATGATAGAGCCACAAAACAATACCCCGCCTTCGGAAGTATCATACCTCCCAACTTAACCACAAATTTAGCAAATTACGGTACCAATCACATCTTAGTGCATTCTGCTGCTTGCCTTGCGAAAGACACTCTTGATAGACTGTAGCAACATAGCTAACCCCCATAGCAGGTATCGAAAATATTCTAATGGGAGCAATCGAGTCTAATAGCCGCGCGACGCAACTTACAAACAAAAACAAATGCGTGTTTCGCGGGTTAGAGGCAGGGCTTGTCTCAGAAATTTCAACCCAACAAACGAACGAAATGTTTTAACCGACTTCATCATAACCACTCAGTCCTATGCAAAAACACGTAATTACCTTTGCACTGCAGGGCCGCATAAACTTCAGTTTCATTCAACTTACACTCATTATGTGGTAATTTCTTTAAGATATGTATTTTTGTGAAAGAAGCTAATTCAAGAAAAATTCCCATTTTGGAAAGTGTGTGATGCTATTTCGGTGTGAATTTAAGACAGGCCTGCTTCCCTGGGTATGTCACTTAGCAGCAGTTTGGTGTCGTTTACGCCGAACGTGCTACGTGATATCTGAACTGTGCTGCATAAGAAATTAAGGGTAACAATAAATAACCAATGATCGCTCTCATTTGGAAAGCTTTAAATTTTGCGAGCTTGTGAGTATCAGTGCAGATTTTTTTGACGGCAAATTAAAGAAATTACGTTAACTGATTTGCCCAAAAAGTGCTATCATTGTGCGTGCAGACACCTATAAAATTCCAAAATATCCCTAAAGGGGAGGGCCAGTGAGCCACAACTGGAAAAAAAGCCGTGGTCGTCTCGACTTGAACCAATTGTTTGGAAACTGGGACGTTAAACCCCATCTAACTAACTAAAGGGGAGGGGGACGCCCTTTCCCTATACCCCTCCCTTTATACCCCTATCCCAGCCAGCGGTCCACCAACGGACAAGTCAGAGGTGGACCCGCATCTAGCTTTTGGGAACTTGGGAGCTATGTTACTGACAAGGCCTGGAAGTGTCAGTTAAGGCAATCTCGGAGATATTTTAATCTATACACGCCAGATGATGGTGGCGCTACGCTTAGATAGTACATCATTACTTCAAGGTTATATAATTTGTCAGAATTTTTTGCTTTTGCCCCCCCCCCCCACACACACACACACAATGTCTAGCTACGCCACTGGTTTGGCTCAATTTTCAACTGGAATTTAAAGTACAAAATCAAATATTTAGGTCTAACACTCATTCGATCAATGCTTCTTGTTACGTCTTATATTGGCACGTTTTGCATAAATTAACGTTGGCAATTTGAAAACAATTCTGGGAATGCAATGTGGTGGCCAATCTAAGTAATGAGTTGCACTAGCCCCGAATAGAGGCTAACATGGATAAGTAGTTGTAGAATGACTTACTTTGGCGCCAGCACTTGTGATGGAAGTTTGGAGTGCACGTAAGTTAACAGTACTTTCAAATTGGCAAAAAGAGGAGGATGGAGCAGATAATAGGGAGGCTGGAGGTTTTGATGAAGGCAGTGAATTTGCCGGTAAAACCGGAAGAGTTGACAGCTAGGTCTGTACGCAGTCTATTTGAAAGATGTGTATTTGAGGCAGATTTCACAAGTGGGAGTCTGTAATAACACAGAGAAATTTGTGTTAGGGTATGGTTGTAACCAGGGATTTGTTTGGACATCCCTGCTTGCACTGGGCACATAAGTGCGGATAAAACTGCATTGTGTATACTACATTTTGGAACTGTGTGCTACTGGACTCGAAAAATGCTCAGACAACAATATATTCCCAAATTCAGCACTTTTGAAAAGGAAATTAGTAGGTCCAACCAGGTCAACACATGGAGTCTAAGTTCCCTAAAAGAAAATTTCGGAAGTAAGCACTGTTAGATACCGTGGCCCTGAAGGGACGTTTCGAGATTTCGATATTTCGACTTTTCCGTTTCGATATTTCGATGTTTCGACTTTTTCGTTTCGATATTTCGAATTTTTCGTGTCGATATTTCGACATTTCGACATTTCTGTATTTCGATATTTCGACTTTTTTGTTTCGATATTTCGATGTTTCGACATTTCGATGTTTCGATATTTCGACTTTTTCGTTTCGATGATTCGATATTTCGACTTTTTTTCCTTTCGATATTTCGACTTTTCCTTTCGATATTTCGATATTTCGACTTTTTTCGTTTCGATGTTTTTCTACTTTTTCGAAGTTCTTACATTTCACATAGTGAGGCTGCACGAGGTATATCAGTGGCAAACAACACGATGGCTGACATCGTGAACGGCAGAAGAGACAGGGATGCCTTAATTGGGACTTAATTTCACCGTGCATACAAATACAAGGAGATCGTGGCCATTCTCGATAATGTTTACGATATCACACTGTCTACCAGGCAGTTAAAACGGATACTTCGGGCACAGGGACTGTATCAAAGGAAGCATCTCGACAGGTATGGTGCGGATTGAGAAAATTTAGTATAAACAAAAAGATCTATCTTAGAATTTCAGAATAGGAAAAGTCGCCATCCCATCTTGTACGATAAGACACATTTTATGTTAGAATCCATATAGTTCATTTATCACATCACATTGAGAATGAAATATGGAGTTTTTCAGTAAATGTACTTTCAAAACTGCACTAAATGCAACAATCAATTGCATTTATAAACCCTCAAATCTTCATTTTATCTAAGGGGGACCCCTCGTTAGTGCCGGTCTGACCGTGTCCGTTTTTCAGCACGTAAAAAAAACACTCTCTACTGTTATCGTTAAGTTATGTTATAAACTGTTATCGGACTTAGCAAATAAAGATTCTCAATGAGTAAATCATAAACTTCCCTGTGTAGCGTTTCATTTAGCCCTGCCTTTGTGTTACGTTACAATAGCACCCAGTAATGTACCTAGGAAAGGTGGCTTCCAAGCAGACCCTCATCTTCTCACCCACTGCGGCCACGAGGGAGGAGCTAAGGGAAGGGGTCTAATGTGAGGACGTAACATTTGTATAAGGTCCCTTATTGACGCTGTCTTTAGCAAAGCTTTGAACTGATCATTCTTTGTATTTCTTCTTTCTGTTTGGAAGGCCGGGTGGGGGTGGGGCGGTGTCTAAGGTATCGAGTGACACACTTTGGCGTTAAGAAATTCTTGTGTATACATAACATGGCAAATGTGCAAAACAGAAGACTTTGACGTGGTTACTTGCTTAAACATCATTTTTGGGTGTGTTTTTCCATTTTCTTTTTGGGTGAGTATTAGGGAGAGAGTGCTATATGAGCCCCTCCCCCGCCGCTATATGAGCCCCTCCCCCGCCCTTTGAGAAAGTTTTTCTTTTGTAAGGTTGCTTGGATACAAACTGTTTCATACATTGACAAAGCTTTGAATTCATTAAATATTTTAGAATTTTGCATTAGTTATTTTTTCCGCTGTTGTGAGGCAGAGTGCTATACCACAGCCGGAGACGACCTTTCTCCTTCGACTGTGCTATTTAGAGGGCCACCATCGATTGGTGCGTTGCGTAGCCTGTCGATTGTGTGACCAAAAAGCTTCCTGCAGATGGAAGGAAGCGGTAATTTCTAAACCTCCAAAGTAACCTTTAACTTTTTTGAGAGCTCATGCTTTATGAACGAATACTTTATGAAAATATGTAAAAATCGTGACAAACTTATTCAGTAAGATCACTTTGTAGGAGAAAACAGGCCTTGAAGGTACCTCATATGCGCATTACTTGTAGCATCTTATTTACGGTAGTTATAGGCTACCGTATCTATAAGCCATGCTAAGGCAACGCGAGAAAAACTGACATTTCTAAAGTTTAACATAGCGTATAGGTTACAGCTGTGTTATGTGCATCATGCATGAGAATGAAGGTTCGTTCGTCGAGTTACCTGTATAAGAGTCCGTCTAAGGCAGGGGTCCAAGGACCTCCCCTGGAATATTTTGGAAACAGAAACCTTTATGTGTTTTCACAGTTCCTGCGGGCCTTAAACATAAACAACGATAAATACAGCGAAAGTTTAAGTGTTTTCAGTATTTTTTTTTCTTTTTCTTTCTTTTTTTTGAGGCAGACCATTTTTCATTTAGGGTTTTGACTCCTCATCGGGGAGGGGAGGGTGATGAAAATACCAAACAATGGTTATTTAAAACAAAGTCACAATGACCCCTCATTCACCCGTTAAAAATGGCGTAATTCCACTGTGACAATGACTTCCTCTCTTTCGAAGCCCTCTATAAATTTAGAAGAAATTAGGCTTGGTATCAGCCTACCCTACCAAGGTTTTGTATCTCTCTGCCCTCCAGTTGCACGCTCTTTCAGTTAAGTTTGCTCGTCGTCACCCTTTCGCGGTCAGCATTTGATGCTGTCGCTCATAGTAAAGGTTGGACTTCGAAAGTAATCACAAATATTCATTGGACTTTTTCCGGTCGGCTATTGGACACCTGAGTTAACCCATATCTTTGACATATTTAAATATACGTTCATTGAGTGACGTAAAACTTCCTCCGCAGCCCACTACTCAGGAATATTTCTTACACTTTAACCAGTTACTAGATGGTGTGAGCTTTTCGTGAAGTAATAAAGAATGGAATCCTCCATTAAGTGTTTAAATACTTTTTTAAAGAGATTTATTAAAAGCATAATGTTATTTTGGTTTAAGTGAAGTTTGTTTCTATTCACAGATCTCATTTGCTTCCCATATAAAACATTCCTCGATTGTTATTCCCGTTTGGCCCTTATAAGTACGCTAACTTTAATTAATTACCGGTACCATTTTAAATTCATTTTGTCCGACTAAATAAAGCATGATTTAAATTGAAGTAGAAGAAACATTTCAAGGTAAACCTACTTATTATCATTTAAAAAGTTAACACCTGTAGATTTCTTATGACGTCATTTATGCTCATTATTTTGAAAAGTTTGTCTTATTACTATGCAAATATACCCGGATGACGTCATTTCTAGTGTATTCTTTGCCTTTTTTTCTAATCCTTTCCTTTCTTATTTTAGTTAGGTACACAAAGCGTTAACATGCTTTTTACGTACTTACAAACGGACACAATTAAACCGATAAAACAAGTCCCTCGAACTGACAATCAAACTAACAAACACAAACCTCTCACGAGCTTTTTGCAACTGCTATACGGACTAATTGACGACGGCAGGAAAACAAACTTACAAAACCACTGCAGGGGCGGATCTAGGGTCTTTTCTGAGGTGGGGTCCAACATAAAAAGGGCACATTCGTTTTTTTTTAATTTTGGTTCCCATTATACAATTATATAAATTCTTTGGTTTACAGCATAGTGACAAAGAAAGGATAAACTAAGAGACATGCAGAAACTGGAATCAAAACCTGGAATCTTAACGGGGAATTTGCAAAGCGCGCGAAGCGCGCGAAATTTTTTGGGGTAAGCCTACACTTATAAGAATTTGTACTAATTCAAAGCTTATATAGAACAATTGTCCAGACAGTTGGGCCCTATCTGGCATAACTTTACTATACTTCCCTCCTTGAGTCACTAGCCGTACCGTACGACAGACACAAATGAACTTTAACCAGGTTTAACTAAAGCGACTATGAGTGGACGCAGAATTTTCCCAACATGAGGACGGGCCATGTCAGCTGCCCCAAGTTCCGACATTCCCTATTTCGAGGGGATGATTAGAAGGGCAAATGGAGGAGCCTCATTATCCCATGCCATTGCAGGCATATTTTGCATTATATCGCTACTTCAAGATCCGAGTTGCGCACTGATAGTGTTCTTTGAATCTGGATCGTGAAGTTGCAAGTGCGCGAAGCGGGCGAAAATTTTTGATAGGCTTCCACATAAAACATACGACGAAAAGAAAAAAATCCTGTAAGGTCTGTAGACCGTATCAGGTGTAACATGTATTGTATCGAAACCACCTGGACAACACGATGAAATAGCCAAACTTTGCTCCGTAAGTCGCCCACCAATTGACTGTACCGCTGCTACCGCATGACACATACCAGAGAACACCAACTATGTTTTGCGATATTGGATGAAAGTTACGACCTTTACATAAACTATGTACGCTGCTTATATGTTACTTGGTAAGGTGGACAGGACTTGTGCTATCCTGCTATGTAGAATGGAACTATTGAAGAAAACAGAGTGACTCTACAGCGCGCGCAGCGCGCTGAAAATTTTGGGTTCTTAGTAGAGAAATAATCCGCTTGAGAGCAAAAAACAGGTAAACCGTCCGGACGACTAGTTGTCGTCGGGACTTCATACTTTCGACTAAGAGTCCCCGACGACACTGTAAAACTTCCCCGATAGGGGGCCAGCCTTCCCCGACGGGGGTATGAACCCTTCCCTCACCTGGCGCCACCGCTATCTCGACTAGGGGAGGGTTAAAATGCTGTATGTGGTATTCCCTATATAGTTGCGGCGTGACTAGCAAAAATACTCTGTCAGAGCAGATGACTGAAGTCGAATGTTTGCTTTTTATTGGCGACAGCGGTCATCGGTCCAAAGACGTAAAATTTGAACCGACTGACATTGCGTTATTTGACCTGGTAGTGATTTTATATAGTAATTTTAAAACGAAGCAAACACTGATTCGTCTATTGTGACTTCTGGTCAATTCTTGACTTTAACCTAAGATTGGCTTTTTATTCCCATCACTAGGGCAACACAATAAAAGAAGAGAGTAATTCCAGACCATGAATAGCGAAACGTATTTACCTACTCTCTCTTGTTCATGAGAGGAGGGATACTAGCGGGTGGTGGGAAGGTTTCGTAGATGTAGCGTTTAGGGGGTGTGAACAGATCATTATTTTTTAAGACCAAAAAACTAGCAGTGACCTTTTGGACTCAATATTAAAACCCAATAGTAATACGTTGCATAAAGCGCTAGCTAGTGAGTATGACGTAATATATGCGTGTTTTGTATTACTTTGAATGCCCAAGCACGCCGCACGTGGTTCCAAGCGAAAAGTGATTAGAATGCCTGACTGTCACGCAGGCAGTAAGACATACTGTAGTCACATTCTCTGTAAAACGATTGCACTGTTCGTGTTTCGGGGCGGGCAATATAGGCTACCATAGTCAAATACATTGCCGAAAGTTTCTGCTAGACTTTTACGGATGGATTGATCGATACTGGATGGGGGTAACCAAAATCACCTCGAAACTGGACAACTGTCATTACCTGTAAAACTGTTTTTTTTTTTTTTTTTTTTTTGTTTTTTTTTTTTTTTTTTTTTTTTTTTTTTTTTTTGAGGCTAGTGTGGAAAAACCCAATTTTGAAAAAGGGCACATTGTGAAATTTGAGGGGGGTCCGGACGTCGGCGACCCCCCTGGATCCGCCACTGCACTGAACAGTGATCAGAACTCGTGCCTCATGCACAGTATACACAGAAAGAGTACTAAAAATTACTTAACATTCTGCTTATTCCGGAATTTCAAACGCACACGATTTTTGTCGCAGATGAGCCGCGACGAGGGTGAACAAAACGACTGGAGCACGCGTCGCCTGCACAACCAGAAAGTACAACTCAAAAAACCTCCCCGATGAGCAGGGCCTTTTTTAACGAATTTGTACTGGGGGGCTATTTAACAAAAGGGACCATCTGACACGAAGTTACTAAGTGGAGCGCCACCATCAGTTGGCGCGTAGCGTATTGAATTTTTTTGGGATCGACAGACACCCCAGATCGCTGGAAATGGCACTTCACGAGAATTTCGAGGCTCTATCGAACCATCCTAAAATTGAGATATTATGCTCTGCATGTTTTCATTCTAAGAAACATCCTCAATGATTCCCAACACATTTTTTGACTGGGCGAAGTACCCAAATCATTTTCAGTTTCCTAAGCCCATGCATTATAGACCTACTAATAATTGTTTGATTAAACTTGTACTGAATTTTCAGCAACTCGCATCGCGCAGCCGTGACACTGTGTCCAGGTCTGCAGTGCGCACCGCAATATTGCTCATTGTTGATAATAACTAATCAGCACACTGGAAATGGAATATTTTCAAACTGCTGTCATTGCAGCATTGTATTGTATGGTCACAGTTCGTATAACTTGTAGCTGCCGTAGCGACCTAAAAAAAGAAGGGAAGAGGGTGGAAATGAGAGGGGGGGGGGATAGAAGGTGGAAAAGTAGACAACGGCAGATTCTGCTGTAGGCGGCGATCAGCCGTCGCTGACCGGCTACTTTTTATTGCCCCTGCATTAGTTGGCATGTAACATACCCAGGATGATTGGCATGATTGCTAGAAACAAAAACTGCATACCACACCCAGAGAGCTAGCCCTCCTCCTGTGGGGTTCGGATGGGGCCCATGTGAGTTACACCTCGTTTTGCTCTGCGTGCCTGGCTCTCCCGGCCAGTCCACATTCAGACCATCTGATCCCATCTGGGCTGAAGGCTGGAGCTGGCCCAGTGGGCTCCACCTAGGCACGCACGACAAAACGAGGTGTAACCAACATGGGCCCCATCTGGTTGCCCATCTGAACCCCACATGGGGTCCAGGTGAGCTTGCTGGCTGGGAAAGGATAGCTAGTTACATCTAAACATACTTTATTTGGGGATTTTGATAACATCGCACGTAGATACTAGCTACCTCTTCCTGCGACGCCCCCCCCCCCCCCAACATACTTTGCGAAGTAGTCTATCACTTGGCAATGTCACTGCTCTCCTTGTAGGCCTGGTGGCTCACCTACTTACAGGAAGAACTTCTTAACAAAATCCCTTCCTTTGTATAGGACTCGATGTTTGGGAGGTTCATTCGTCTCTCTTTAGCAGCCAGGAAGCTTTCCACTGATGGCCTTGGGTCGAACTTGGCCGTTGGAACCCCATTCCAGTGGATAAGCAACCTGTCGTTGAGTGATCGTTCGCTGGTGGCCATTCTTAAGTCTGAGTATAGTATTTTGTATGTGGAAACACATTTCTCCACTGTCATACTGTGTGGTGTGACCACACAGAAGCTATGGGCGGACTTCTTGTGAAAATGTTTTCATGCCTTCATGGGGCTACCATTCTTTAATGTCAGATATTGATCATTTATTATCATCATTATGTGTTTTATATGTATGAAAAAAGGACCTACTGGGGGGGGGGGGCAAATGGACTGAGTGGGTGGGTTGAGTAGGGGACTGGGTGGGCCACGGCCCACCCAGTATGTATGTTAAAAAAGGCCCTGCCGATGAGATCGAACGAGTCAGGTTAGAAACATCGGAGGCCTGAAACTGAACTAACATAACATGATTTTGTTTTGTATTAAAGTCACTTCTGGGTAACGAAGGACGAAAATCAAATGTAACCCTCAAAATGGCTGTGGTCAGCCGTCAGACTCTTGTGTCCTCCATGCCACCGTCCTATGGTCTATGAACAGTGCCTTACATTAGTGAGGGCGAGAACTGAATTAGTGCATAGCACCAAATGAACAAACTTAGCAACCAAGTACCATTTTGAGATGTTCCACAACGGGCAGCTACAGTTTAAAGTTGAATCAAGTACTAAAGGCGCAGTCCTACTTAAACGGTAACTCACCGGATTCTTAAACAATCCTTAGGTAAATATATTGCCGTATGGTTCCTATTTAGACGTTGGCCTATATTTAACTCTATTTTTGGTATACTTCATTTTAGAAATATTTCAGTTTTATTCCTAAGACCCCTCCCTTTCATATTAAAAGATTACCCCCATATACATATCAGATGGGCCAGTAAAACATTATATACACCCATATCATGTATACACTATAGGCTCCTTCCACAAGGGACCCTTTACGCCAGAACAAACAATACTCTCATGCAATCACCAAGGCTTTCGCACATGGAATCCATACATAGACCACACATAGGCTATCCCGCACCTGGCCCAGTTTCCTACTTTATGAAACCTTGTTTTCTAAAAGGAATAGAAACTAAATAAAAGGTTATCCTCGAAGTAAGTCTGCTTCTAGAAGGAGTTAAGTCTCCTGTGGGAGACTAAGACTAAATACTACTGCATCTAAGCCCGTCAGATCCTTTGACTCTAGGTTCGTCTGTATGGACCCCGTGGAGTGGACTCTCTTCAGACCCTCTAAGTTTCACACCAGAAAGATATGGCTGGATAAGGAATACACAGGACAGTCTGCTATGAAGGCAATTATTCACGGCGAAGTTTCGAACTAGCTAAATGAAACAGATACAATGCATGCTCAGATACCTTCTAGTGGCACAGGTTTTTGCTAGATTTCTAGCATAATGAGCCATAGGCGTAGGAACCCAAGTTGATGGGGGGGGGGGGGGGGCGGACCGACTCGCCCGAAAAATATAACCCAAATTTTCCGCGCGCTCCATGCACGTTCGACATGTTAATGTGCATATAATATAGGCATGCATCGGTTATCACGCCACATGCAACTTACATACAATAATTTGTCGTGTTACTACCGTCTTTATTGGTTTTAATTTTGGCCGAAGTCGGTGATCCACACCCCTTTGAAAATTTTTGAAAAATTAGGTGTCCTTACATGCAATCTGGTGCTACATATGCTAAATTTGAAGTGAAATTTGTGTTAAAAAATTTACGTATTTTATGTACTAAACAAAACAAACAAAATCGACGTTTCCCCCTCCTCCTGAAAAATTTTAAAAAATTAGGTGTCCTTAGATGCAATTTGATGCCACATATGCTTCCTTTGAAGTGAAATTTGTGTTAAAATATTTACGTATTTTAGGTACTAAAAAAAAGTCGGCATTACCCCCTCCTCTTTGAAAATTTTTTAAAAATTAGGTGTCCTTACATGCAATCTGGTGCCGCTTATGCTACCTAGAAGTAAAATTTGTGTTAAAAAATTTAGGTAAAATAAATTAGCATCAGTGAGGGTGGGGCATGGCCCAATTGCCCCTCAAATACACCAATGATAATCATAATATAAGTTCAACCATTAAAAACACAATGATGAGTTAATACGGAATATATCGGTGCTGGTGCAATTCAAATCAGAACTTTATATTAATTACCAAGGAAGTTTTTTAATCTATTAATACCCTTTAGCTACATCATTGCATTAATTTTTTCTTTCAGAAGGTGCCCGAAAATTTTTTAGCATTTTGCCCGAATTTTCACAAAAATTTTGCTCGGGGGGCTGCAGCCCCCCCCCGGCCCCCTGCCCCGGCCTCCTACGCCTATGTAATGAGCAGTCATCAAGATTCGACTTGGCGGCATTTGGCATACTAAATGGAATATTTTCACGATATAGTTTCTCCTTTCTGTTTTTCTTTTTTTTTTTTTTGCCCCCAAAATGAGGGGACGAGGAATGACCCACCTCCCAAATATGCACTCCAGTTTTACCGTACTTACCGTACTAGGTCAATGAACAATTACTAAAATCTTCATGTAGGATGATAATTGTTACGACAGTGTAAGATCTGCTCACTTTCGCTTCGCCTTGCATCATATTTTCACCGAATATAAAAAGCTGAATGAGAAAACGTCCTCAACTTGTACGAATTGGGGTAAACGACTGGGTAAAACGGCTTTGATGGAGTAATCCTCATTGAATTTGTACATAAGCCTGAGATGTGGCCGTTATTCCCATATGATTTCATATTTTCTTTGACACAATTATTAATGTATGGCCGGCTACGCAGTCATTTCGCTCGCCGGCAGACTGCATTGTTCCATAGCTAGGGCGCACGTGCTCACAAGCTTCGTGTGACAACGTATGATGTTTTCGATGGACCAATCATGCTGTAAAAATGCAATTAGAATAGCCAATGTTCGTATTGTATATATATAGCTTACTGTTGAGAAGGCACTCATAAAAGCGTGCGAGGAATTAAATCTAACCAGAGTAGTTAAAAGATTACATGCTTATGTAAGAGCAACCACGTGTTTTTGCTTGCCGTCCAGATACTAGACAGGAGCTGAGATTAAAGGCAATAGGCAGTCGCCCCAAAATTTTCCTTGAAAAATCAGCAAACTCTTGCAAATCTCCTCTTATTGCATTAAAAGCACTTCTGAAGACGTTTTGAACATAACTATTACAAACAATAGGTAAAGAAAGGCAAAATTCTCCTTGAATTCCACGATTCACTCACAAAAATATTGTCACATGATCAAAATAGGCCAATCATGAACTAGAGTGACAGGATACACTCACTCTGTTTGGGGTGACTGCCTGCAGCCTTTAAGGATGATTCTTCAGTTAGCTTTCAAAGACTAAACACGTACATTCCTTAGCACAGTTTGTGAATTTCCCTTTAGGCCAAGTGTATTTTGCAAACAATATCTAGCATTGCGCAGTTAGTGCAGATTGCGGAGCTCCCGCAGCTCCCGCAGATCGAGTATTTCAGTTACGCAGTTGGTGCGGAACTTCGGCAGATCAAGTATTAGGATTTACGCAGCTAGTGCTGAGCTTCCGCAGATCCAGTATTTCAATTACGCAGTTGGTGCGGAGCGTGCCGAGATCAAGTATTCCAGTTACTCAGTTGGTGCGCTGCCGGGCCAAGTTATATTTATCCCTGCGCAGGTAGGTGATTCCGAAGATATAGTCCCACAGTTTTGCGGAACTTGGTGGACAGTGCTCTGTGTCAGTTACTTAACATTATTGTTTGGTTGGTGGGCTGCGCCGTACCAGGAATGTACTGTTGAGCAGATGTTGTGCAAGACATTTATCACCGTGTATATAGTGTATATATGTTTATAAGTTAAGCTATTAGCTACAACAAATAATTGATCATGTGATCCGCCTTACGAGGCTGCACTAATCTTTTTATTTTTGAGTTCCATCTTCCAGACATCTTTAGTCCTTTCTCTTTGACTGACAACAAAGTGACGTTACATAGTATGATGATCAAGTTCAGGGAAGTAATTTCTTTTACTCAGTCTATGCGGCTATCAGAATTTTCGAAATCGGGGGCGTAATTCTGTCTGTTCCACCATAACTTGCGTCATGTAACTTTTCACGATGAGTAACATAAACGACGGTAAGTAGGCTAAATGTAGGTGACAGTTGTGTGAGTAACATTAGACGATTTCGAATTGACTTCGGTAATATTGATGACGCAATGGAAGCGGAAGAAGGAAGAAGAGAAAAAATATGCGGGACAGTATTTTCATATAAAATGTTAGATGTCTAAAACAATTTAATATATCAGCAAAAATATCCCACAAATTTCAATTCAGAAGCACAGATATATTCTCAACTGAACTTGAGGCTGCAAACATGATATACATGTAAAACAATTCCGTTACTTAAATGATGAGGTCAAAACCCTTCTGTATCTACACCCTCAGTAACAATACATGCGCGGCATGACGCAATCAAACAGTTTGCATCTAGAAAGACGGCGCTCTAACCCTTCTCTCCTCACTTCTCAGTGACACCCATCCTTTAAAATCCTCAGAAGGGATGTCTTAGGTCTGGTGTTTATTACTTCTTGAAAACGATGTATAAAAATATTTGGGACCTATTTGAAGAAAATTACAAGGTAACTTGGAAGTAGGCGGCTGAAATTTAACCGGGTAAGTTGACAAGATGGTTACCTTTACACCCGATGGGAAGGCAATAAATAGTGCTATCAATGAACCATCAGTAGACTCATTACACGGTACTGAGGTGTATTTTATTGTTATAACAAACAGAGGTACCACTCTTACCAACAACCATACTGTACAAAGTTTACGTATAAAGGGACAAGTTTCATTGAGGAAACAATTTAGTAGATAGTGACCAAGCAAACAGGGCGAATAAACTGTACATGTCGCAATAATGGATGAATATTTCCATACGAGTGTACGGTGTAAGTGTCTGGCTGATAGGAGAACCAAGAGGGTCCGTAAACATGAGTGGGACGTCCCAGAGAAATTTTGTTATTTAAAAAGTCAATTCCAGTTGCATTAGTATACCAAATTATCTCGCGCCCTAAATATACCCCCTCCCCCTAATGGTATCTTTCCATCTTGAATCAGCTGTCTGGCTACGGGCCTGAAAACAGCATTAAAGTGCTGGTCAGCAGCATCGCTACCACGAGGAGGGGTCTCTGTTTGCTCAGCTCCTCAGCTTCCCAAACCACCAACCGGTGTATTTTAGGTATGTTCACCTTTCACAACTTAAAGATATCAACAGTTTTCCTAGGTTCATAAAACGGCAATGCTGTCAAGTCGTCAACGCATGCAAGTGTTCATACAGCCACGCGTATACTTCCCCTTGTATGCAGTTTAAGTGTAGGCTGACCATCGCCCTGTAAAATACCAGTATAGTGGGACCAGGATGACTTATCCAAAGGGCCAAGTGGGTGATGATCTGTACGGAAATAAAAGCACATTAGTTCCGCTCACACGCACATAACGTACGTTCACTTAAAGAGAGAGAGAGGACGCCATTCAACAAGTCGTCACTGGTGTTTGCTGTATCTACCCAAACCTTGTGAATTGTGTAAAAAACGAAAAAATGAAATAAAAAAAAAACAAGATAATATTGCAAGCTACACTTAATGAAGTGAAACATCAAAAATCCGCCGAATTTTACAGGACTGTTTCTTTCTCAGATATCTTGACTATGCTTGGATACTGTAGTGAGTCTTTTCTACAAGGTTTCAGTTAATGGAGGTAAACGTTTTCAAGAGCACTGAAGATGCGCTACGTAGGCTCCAGTGCCAGCATTACAAAATTTCGAACAATACATCAAGCTGGCTAACAGTTATATGGAGAGCAAATTATTAGAAGATATATAGAAACAACATGATCCTACAGGAACGAAGGGGGAAGGGGGGCTGTTATGGCCAGAGAAAAACTCTCACTAAAGGAAAAATTTTTCTGACGTTCCTAAAAATTAGACCGAGAAACAGGTTTTCCCTTGAACTGGAGGGGACAGTTGCAGCCCCCATATCCGCGGCTTGTAGTCCCATGTTGAAAGAGGATTTAGAAAGACAAAACTAAAAAAATTGCAATATTCGTCGTAACAAGAATCACTTGCCGGCCACTATTGAGTGTGATAAAAATGAGACTTAAGTCCAGTTTTACCAAGACTTTTATCCCTTTATCATATATTTCCTGTATGTCACTGTGCTCGGCTTAAGTCGTTTCCCTAAATTATTTTCTACGTAACGGCGAAGGGTCTGGGATAGGGGATCGATTCTCATCCCATCCGGATGCCATGCCCCTCAAACCCTCAACTGCAATGATTTATGACTGGCAAATTTACCCCTGGCACATACTTACATATATAAACACACATTTCAAGTCTAATCGTCTCTCCTTTTTTTTTTTTTTGTTTCACTAAACTCAAAAGTTTAGGCCAATCTTTACTTTTGATAAATCTGCGCAGGAAAATTACTTGAACTAGACATTTTGAAGGATAGGTAAACCCTAGTACGTCATTTATTGTGTTAATTTCCTTCAATCCTTAGTACTGTTAAATTTGAAAAGAGTTTACTATAATATTTTATCACGTCACAATAAAATGATTTAACAAGTGTATTCCACTTCAGAGCAGGCATGAGATTTATGCAGTATGCACTATGTACCTTACTGACTGGCTACCACTTAATTAATCAGATACATTGCACTGCTATAGTGAGTTGTAAATGATCTTATAGATACAGACCAAACCGTTGAAGTCGTGACGGTGCGATTATAACAAGATGTGATTTCAGGAGCAAAGAACAGACTTGATACATTAGAAACGAAAGTTGTAAGAAGAGTTGATGTCAGCCTATACGTTCTTGTTTAAGTGCAAAAAGGGGACTTTTTAGGCTCCCAGGTGTCAGCAGGTTTTGGTGTTGATAACTGCGGGTCTAGCTTGCAGAAGGAAAGCAACGTGGTTGCTACGCTTGGGTTGTCTTATTGTAATTTACCCAAACATTTGCTGCCGAAACGTAAACCGAAGTTCATATGGACTACAAGGCGTGGCCCATTCGGGTAAAAATGTGCTATTTTTAAACAAAATACGTGCTATTTGGGGCAAACATGAAGTAAATTTTCGGGCACAAATGTTGCAGCACCTACAACGCACATTTAACTATCACCAGTAAAAGCTTACACACACCTGCCTCCTGGGCCGACAGCACAGAAACGTTGATAGTGACAGTCTTGATAGCGCTATCAACTCTCTATCAAACCTGCTACTATCAGCAGGTGCAAAACGACCGCACAGAAGACGCTGATAGAAGTGCTCTCTGATAAGGTGCTGATAGCAGGGCCGTAGCGAGCGGAGGTGGGGGGTGTCACACCCTCCGATATTTGGTCGCCCGTCGGCAAATTTTCGGTCTGTCGGCAAAAAGAAGAGAGGGAAAGGAAAAGAAGAGGAAAAGAGGAGAGGAGGAAAAGAAGAGAAGAAGAGAAAGAGGAGGGAAGGGAAAAGAAAGGGAAAGGAAGGGAGTGAAGGAAAAGACGGAGAATGAAAAGAAAAAAAAAAGAAAGAGAGAACGGGCCAGTCTGTTGTCGTCTATTTCGATTTTCGGCCCTTTCGATCTTCGGCTCTTCATCTAATTGGCCCATTCAAGTTGAAGTCCCGTCGGCAAATTGATTATGCATGTGACGGCCGTATACGGCCGTATAAACGGCCGGCGGTGTAATTGGACGAGTGCATGACTGAGTCCGTCGGAAACTCGGAAAAAGAAAGGGAACTAACCGCTTTCGTATAGGTGCACTATTTCGGGTCATATGACATTCTTGAAAAACCACTTTCTGCACATTATTCCTCACTTTTATCATCACCATGGGGAGCAGCACCGATTACCCATGGAGAGGGTATCCTTAGCCCTTCTTCTAAACCCTAACCTTGGCTTCAAACACATTTTGCAAACTTCCGGTTTACCCACAAACATCCTTGGAAAATAAAATGCGTGCCGGCATGTCTTTCCTTCACTGCAATCTCAGGCTTTTAACTTTTGAACACCGAAATGAAACAGAAACAGAACCCATCTTCAGATCGTGGCGTTCAAAGCATATTTTGAACGCTTGTGTTAAGATTCTGAACACTTTTTTCTCCCTTTTTGAGCGCCGGACGCCTATCCAGTTATCGTATTTGAACGCATGACACGTCTAGTGTACAAATGCTGAACACATAGTGTTCCAATTCCGAACGACAGGTTCAGCTCCTGATGTAAAGTGGTATGACGGGAGGATAGCCTAACACATTGGAATTAACCGTAATCTTTGCATTGGATAATGCAACATGAACCAAAATATACCAATCCTGCATGTGACTTATTTTTTACCGACAGATTAAGCTTAAACCTCACAGCTTCCGGTTGGGGGTCCTCCTGGACCCCCAACAGGGGCCCTAAGGCCGGCCCAGTGTTTTAACCAGCACCTATTTGTGGGACAATGTCGCATAAACGGCGACAAATGTCGCACAAAAATAATCTGACAAGCAAATTCTACCAGGGTGTAAATTTTGAGGTTCCTCATTAGGGCAGAAATCTACTCAAATATTGCACCATTTGCGATCTAGGCTTCTTTCAAATTCCAAAAATTTCCGACCCACAGGCCACAGATCAGTAAATATCGCATTTAGAAAACGTCCAGGCTAAAACACTTGTGGGCCTCTTGATCCCAACTGCTTAAACTATAGCGGCCTGACGAGAGGGATAGCCTAATACATTAAAATTAATGGGAATCTTTGCATTTGATGATGCATTATGAACCAAAATATATCCATCCTGAGGCTTCGCCCTCCGGAATCCACTAGGGGTCCTTAGGCGGGGGCAGTATTTTAGCCAGCCCCTATTTGTGCGACGATGTCGCATAAACGGCGACAAATGTCGCACAAAAAAAATCTGACAAGCAAATTCTACCCTGGTGAAAATTTTGAGGTTCCTGATTAGGGCAGAAATCCACTCAAATATTGCACCATTTGCGATCTAGGCACCTTACAAATTCTAAAAAATTTTCGAAGGGGAGGGGGACACGCCCTCCCCTTAGACCCCTCCCCCAGGCCACAGATCAGTAAATGTCGCATTCAGAAAACGTCCTAGATAAAGCACTGGCGGACCTCTGGATCCCAACCGCTTAAAACTATAGCGGCTTGACGAGAGGGATAGCCTAATACACCAAAATTAGCGTGGATCTAGTTTGTATTTGATGATGCATTATGAACAAAAATATATCCATCCTGAGACTTAATTTTTCACCCAGAGATATACTTAAACCTCAGAGCTTCCGGGGACTGCGCCCCTTCACCTCACCAGGATTCCATGGGTGGAACCCTGGACCCTAGCCGCTAAAGCTTGTTTTCGCACTACGCATTACCAGATCCGTCGGCAAAACATAATCTCCCCCCCCCCCCAAAGATAACACCTTCGCTACGCCCCTGGGGTGGCCGCACATAAGCGTTGATAGCGCTATCAACACCACTAACAGCGCTGAGAGAAAATTTTGGGCGCAAAGAAGCCTACTGATAGGGGGATTAGCTATCAGCGCTGATAGGCTATCAGTAAAAGGCCGCACAGACAGGGGCGTAGATTTCTTTTCAACTTTGGGGAGGATGGGGTGAACTATCGCAAATATGGAACATGTGCATGCGAAGCGTGCACGGAGAGCGCGAAGGGCGAGCCCATGACGGGTGGGGTCCAGGGGCCCGCCTTAGGGCCCAAGGTGGGGTCCAGGGGCAAAGCCCCTGTGGGGGTCCAGGAGGCGAAGCCCCCGGACGCTCCTAGGCTTTTATGTCTCAGAAGTGCCAGGAAGATACTTTTAAGGGGTAATGTTCTTTGGTAGGCTATTGGTATATTCATACATTTAGGAAGTGCTATTTTGAGCACAAAACTCGTCGATAAGCTGCACCGGATTGAAATAGTACAAGAGCAACAATGTCCTGTTAAGCTTAAAAAGGCAGGGATCAACATATATCGGGTCATCCCAGACAACTGGATTTTGAATTCGTAGATCATTACAAGACCTGCAAGTTGGCTTGAGATCCGCGGCGTCCCCAGGTTTTTTGTGATTGGGGGCACCATAGATGATGTCGTAATAATACCTCAGTTCCCCCAAGTCTGCGTAAATTACACCTTTATTTTTCATGGGTTCCTGCATTTGCGTGCAGCAGTTTGATCTTTCGTTTGTCACTACATAAAGGTGTCGTCCTGAGGAAGGGGCTCCTCCTCTCCTTTAAGAATTTTTTTTATTAATTTAAGGCCTTTTAGATGCAAAATGGTGCTATCTTTGGGATGATTTTGGAACTGATCATATATGGCCGGAAAATGTCCATAATTTAGTGAATGCTAATTTTTGGTTAGGTAAAAGAGGAGAATATGTTGTCTATTAAGAGACAGATACGTTGCCAACAAATCTCATGAAGCCCCCTCTCTGTCTATTTTACTGCTTTCTATTTCGGGAAAGTTTTTTTTCGCAAAAATGTGTGCGTGGAGTCCACAGAAACATTCTTGAGTTATTACGAAATATGTCCTTTCCTTCATTGTGCATTATGAAAAGGCATCTAAGGGCTAGCAGATACCTGAATAGGAACTCCTGGAAGCTCTGCATTAATCATATTAATTGGGGCGGGGGGGGGGGGGCAATGACGTAATGCATATACTACCTGACATCCAAATGATAATATAGAGTACGCCGCCGAACACTTCACAACTATCGTATTTTTACTACTTTTGAACTAAAATCCTGACGAACAGCTGCAAGCCATGAAAAATGAGAGGGAGGGAGAGTATAGGTGCAGGGAGGTCATATTAGACCTCCCTGACAGGTGTAGCAAAAGGGGTGAAGGACTAATAAGAGCGTTACAGAGTGCTGTTTTCGTCATAAGTGTATTAACAATCACCATCTATACCGATAATGGCTAGGCGCAAACTGGCGAAACTCTGGGAAAATGTTTAACGACAGATATACATACTCTCAACCGTCTACATCATGCTACATATTAAATTGAAAGATCCCATATTGATGCGAGGTCCCACAGATGTTTGGAGTTGTATCTCTGTTCTTCGGAAAGTGCCGTGATCAGAACAGTTTCGTGTATTATTACCTTAATAATGGTCAGACATGGAGTGTAAATAATATTTCCATTACAAAACCTGCATTCAGACTCTACATAGAGACACTTTCAATTGCCCAAGAAACCTACATACCACTGCCACAAGCCAGTCTTTTACCTATTAATTCGTAAACTTTCAACTTTTTGCTGTTGTGCTTCTCCGAAAGTTGCTATCGGAAGATATTGATAATATGATAGACACTGACGTAAGGTTGGAAGCGCGCGGAGTGCGCGAAAATTTTGATAGATTGCCAACGATTAGCTAAAATTCTGATAGTTTGAGAAACATTTGTGACAGAAAGTGAAGCGTGATTGAAAAAAATTCTTACGAAAATGAAGAATAAAATATACTTTCCACCATATACGTATCTGTAGACTGAAACATTGGGGGGGGGGGAGGGATGATTACATGGGCCACCCCCTAGTCAAATGCTGGGGGATATATCCCCCATCCCCCACCGGGATTTACGCCCATGCACACAGAAACTATCACTACTGGTAATGTTATATCAACTCACTGACAGTGACCAAGACACCGATAGTGACTTTGATAGCATAATATTTAATTCCTAATGGAGGAAATGTAGCGCACAGCGGTCGACATCGACTTCGTAAATGACGGAAGGATCTGAAAAGGCAAAGATATGCAAACCTATAAAATAGAACTTAGGTTGCTTATAACACGATTAGAAAAACTGTACACTGAGTTACAAAAATGTTTCTGTCATAAAGGCTTAGTAGCAATGGATGTCAATGGATAAATTGTCCCCAACTAAACTGAGCAATTTGCAGCAGTCTTAGAGGAAAGGGGTTGCAGACTGACTGGGCTTTGCAAAAACTCCCACTTTTTGTAAGGTGGCTTGATAGCAAAGTGGTGCAATCTTTGGTAAAGCTTCGTTAAGCGTTGAATTGATTTTTTGTTTAGTAATCAGCATTTCTAGTAATTTGTTTCTCTTTTGCTATGGTGTAATTTGAGGGGATGTTGCCTCAGGGCAGAGATGACACCTCTAGCCTACTTTTTGGGAAAATTTTGGTGTTCTAAGTTTCCTAGATCCCAAAAGTGGTGTTATCTTTAGTAAAGACATGATTTGAAATTTTAATTATTTACTGAATTTTTCAACGATAGCATGGCACCTCTACAAGGCTGGTACCCTGTGCGGGCTTCTCCCTGCAGCCCTAGTGCTCTTAGTGCGGTCACTAGGGGATCCACCAACGGTTGGCGAGTAACAATAGCGTAGGACTGTAAGAAAATTTTCGGTTAAGTGTGTCCCAGGTGGGGCAGATGACACAGTTTAGACCTTAAAAATTACACCTAAGCATCCTTAATAGATTTCATGGCAAGTCAGTCTGTAACAAGTTGAGATTTCAAGAAGAAAAATTAATTTTATTTAAAGGAAAAAAAAAAAAAAAAAAACAGTCACCCCATTTTGAATAAGTGTACCCGGGAATCCTGTTTCATGAATGGCTTGTAAGGATCATGTTTCAGTACCTTTCTGAGTTGTTAAAGTCCCGTATAGAGCAACTCCTTGGTTTACCTTCAATATGCAATATTTTTTAGACTAACACATCACGAACACGAAAGATACTTGAAGTGAAACAATAAGACATGATTTAGCTGTGTTTCAAAATAAATTTGCGGCCTCTGCTTATGCCTTTTATATTCATTTTCTTTACCAGCTCGTTAGATTTAGCTAATGATTAAAGGTAACCCACATGCTATTTCATTGAAAGGTGCTTAGATCGCAAATGGTGAATTATTTGAGTAGATTTCTGCCCTAATGAGGAACCTCAAAATTGACACCGGGGTAAAATTTGCCTGTCATTTTTTGTGCGACATTTGTCGCCGTTTATGCGGGATTGTCCTGCTAGTAGGGGCTGGCTAAAACACTGGGCCGGCCTTAGGCCCCCTGGTGGGGTTCGGGGGGGGGGGGGGCTTCGTCCCGGAAGCTCTGGGGTGTAAGCTTAATCTCTCGGTAAAAAAATTAAGTCACATGCAGGATTGGTATATTTTGGTTCATGTTGCATTATCCAATGCAAAGATTCCGGTTAATTCTGATGTGTTGGCTATTTCTCCCGTCATGCCACTAGGAGCTGAACCTGTCGTTCGGAATTGGAACACCATGTGTTCAGCATTTGAACACTAGACGCGTCATGCGTTCAAATACGATAAGTTGGGTAGGCATCCGGCGTTCAAAAAGGAAGAACAAGAGTTCAGAAAAATATGCTTTGAACGCCAGGATCTGAAGATGGGTTCTGTATCTGCTTCAATTCGGGGCTAAGGATACCCTGTCCATGGGTTATCGGGTGTTGCTCCCCATGGTGATGATAAAAGTCAGGAATAATATGCAGAATGTGGTTTTTCAAGAATGTCATATGACCCGAAATAGCGCACCTATACGGAAGCGGTTTATTCCCTTTCTTTTTCCGAGTTGCCGACGGACTCAGTCACTCGTCCAATTACACCGACGGCCGTCGATAAGGCCGTCACATGCATAATCAATTTGCCGACGGGACTTCAACTTGAATGGGCCAATTTGATGAAAAGCCAAAAAACGAAATAGACGATAACAGACTGGCCCGTTCTCTCTGTCTCTTTTTCTTTCATTCTCCGTCTTTTCCTTTCACTCCCTTTCTTTCCCTTTTCTTTTCCCTTCTTCTTTCTTCTTTTCCTCCTCTCCTCCTTTCCTCTTTTTTTCTTTCCCTCTCCTCTTTTTTGCCACAGACTGAAAATATGCCGACGGGCGACCACATATGGAGAGGGGTGTGACACCCCCACACCCCCGCTCGCTACGGCCCTGTTTACGAAGTATTTTTCACGGGAAGAGATATGTTAGCATATGTTGAGACGATAGAAATGTTCAAGGTGACTTTTGTGGGTTTTCAAGTTGGATACTTCCCTCTATATCCCCCATTGGCTACGGGCCTGAAATCTTCCTCATGACTTTTTTCCAAAGGAGACATAGACAGGGAATTGCGTTAGTAAAATTGACTTTAACCACGGATCATGTATTTAACGGCAATGTGCCTGTGTTTTGTTTATCTGTGTCGATATCTATATACATTGCTACCTCAACAGGGGGTATATATATATATATATATATATATATATATATATATATATATATATATATATATATATATATATATATATATATATATATATATATATATATATATATATATATATATATAGTAATAAAGTGAATCAGATATTCAAACCCTCGTTTTATATGCATGCGTGATTATCTAAGACACTTATTTGACGGCGTTGTGATTTTAAATTTCAAATTTAAAGCAGTAGCATGGGAGAGTTTACTTTACAATACTTTATCTTTCAATATAATGGCATCACCGTCACTTCCAACAATTCCTCTAGGAAACAGTTGGATACATATATAAGAGACAAAACATCGACATGACCGAGGATCAATGTAAGTAAAAAGCATTTATTTTGTAATCAATTTTTGAAGGCAGATGCAGTCACTTTCATTTTGGGTAAGTGTATCCGGGTATCTTAGTTAATGAATGACTGTTCAGAATCACTTGCCAGACATTATTTTTCACACTGAAATATGAAATTTACGCAGAGTGTCTCCTTAGTTCACCTTGGATATTCCCTTTTTACATTGTGGCAAATAATGCAAAATATGGGAAGGTTTGAAGGGCAATAAGAGGATATTTATGAGATTGATATATTTCTCAATAATTTCGGGGTTACTGCTTATGACAAGTAATGCAAAACCCATGATCCTAACTTCTCACCCAGTCCTAACCATATACCTTCGTATCAACCTGGATGATAATTTCGTAATTTACTGTGAGGGTTTTGCTCTTACGACTGTAAAGGTAACTGAAGCTGGCTGCTGCCACAGAATGGGTGTAACAACCTTGAAGTAAGCCAAACTAACCCTAGTTATGTCTCCATCCCAGTAAGGCATGTCCTCGTCAAACAACAAGGTTCAGAATTTACGTTTGTCTCTGAATATTGCTTTTTCAAGTTTTCTCTAAACTTGATTGAAACCCTAGAGTTATTCCAACTTAGTAAAATGATCTAAACAAAATAGTGTTTAAATAAAAAATATGCACCAACTAAGTCAGGATATTACATCTTGAACGAAATGATAGGTATTTTTTGTACACACATAGAATATCTGTTGGTTTGACGTAAAACATTTTTCCAGTCGTCTGGCAAGTATCTGAGATTCCAGAACAAATAATTCATTGCTTAATGCAGTCTGCTTTACAGAAGGCAAATCCAGACCGATGTCAAATCCAGTGTGAGACTGATCTCTATATAGGCAGTATACTACTGTGTCCTGTAGCCCTTTGTTATACAGCACGGTTCACTTATGTCGACACTACAAAACATCACTTGCTGTGACTCATTCATATAAATCTGATCCTAAGTCTAAGCTTAGCACCGTACATTATGCAAGTAATTCTGCTTGTTCATAAAAGAGAACTTGACTACAAGGTATCATAATTTGTATATGTTGCTTTTGAATGAGCATAAAAGAGTCGCAAGTACCTGGCGGAATAAAATAATCATCTATAAACATGTTTGATGTTTTATTCCCTGATTCCTAATCACTTTAATTAAGTATTAATAAATAAAGAAGGAAGCAGGGGCGTATTTTGAGGTCTTGGTGACGTGATCACAGAACTATTGCCTCTTTTCCTTGCAACCACGGTGATGGCACCTTCGTCGGACTTAAATCACACTCGAGGCCTGGTGCCCTCGCAATTCAATATTAAAATAATACAATAGAACCAAAACATACGGAAGAAACTATCGTATTTGCACGTAGTCGGGGGGGGGGTGCGCTACCTTGAAAATTTCCTACCCCAAGAAAATTAAAAAGCATCATTACTTGTTTGCATTTTGTGTACGATGCACCCACCCCTCCCTGACAAAACATTTCGTTCCCATTTACCCCCACCTTTATTACCTTTTCGGCATGGCTCCTGATCTGCTAATATTATAGCTGAACACCCAGCTTAAGTAAATTACCGCCCATGGAGCATGGAAGTACCTCGGATGGAGAGAGCTGCAATGCTACCACGTTTGCTGAATAACTCTGACCGACGGCAGAGAGAAATCTTTGGAAGAGGTATGTTTAGTTTAAAAACGCCTTATTATCAATTCTATTTATCATTAAAATGAATTGCGAAAACTTTAGGAGAAAATACAGGTGCAGCTTCTCACACAAATACTCGCGCATAAAAAGAAACATTCAGGCTCGTTTACAAGACTTTTGATATATCTGGGACAATTGCCTCCATATTTCTATTGTTTTTTTACATTTTATGATACTCGGGATTGTTCGAATAACCCTTGGTGAATTTCAGAGTGCATTCCTCAAGCCTAAACGACAGGCTTTTTTTTGTAAATAGCACGCTTTCATGATGTATTATTTTTGGAGCGACTGCTTTGTGGGTATTGTAGAAATTTCGGAAGTTGTAACCCTCTGTCACCCGGTGTGACTGCTAAGAGTTCTGTAACAAATATTGTATAAATTACTTTTCCTGTGATTTAGTATAGATCAAATTTAAAAGGATTCCACTTACGTTGTGGCTTGAAGCAATTTCTAAAAGTTGAATTGTAGATCTATGCAGCAATGCACTCTCTCCCTCCTTCAATTGAATTAATCTTCTACACAGATCCTTTACGGTGTCTAAGATATCTCCTACCCTACCACCTCGTTCTAGGATACATAGAACTGCAAACTTGTCGCCTCCTTGATGTTGTTTCACACATTCAATGATCGTACCAGCAGCCCTCGGATCAAAACCGCAGGCGAAGCGATAACAATACTGCAGATCCAAGGGGTCCATGTAACGTAGAGCTTCCTTCAATTTCTTAGAACTGTTCAGTGCGATTGTATACTTTGCTAAGTAATTCGCAGCATACCATTCACAGAAAACTTTATGATAAAACCTTACTTCTCTTTGATATCGATCAGCGGAAGGACTGCCAGGTCGATAGATATCATCAATAACCTCTTCTTCTACTAATATACCAATACGTATGTACTGATCATAGAAGTCCTGTCCAAGTCTCTCTATCAGTTCATGTTTCTTCCAAACGATTTGCTGATTCTGCTTACTAAGTCCCTCAAAAGCGACTTTATCAAGTTCAATATGCTCCTTTTCAAACATGTGATATCTCTGTACATTAACGTCTTCCATCTTGTTTCTCATGTGACTGTGGAAACACTTTATCATGTACTGAAAGAAACTCGTGACTGTCTTAAATGTCTGGAAGTCTTTGTTTTCATGGCTCATGTGAGCGAACATAACAAAAAACAAAGGAACCTGACAGAGATCCCCCAGTATGGGGTTTTCCTGTAGTCGTTGTTTTATCCGATTGGCGGCAACTACATTATCACCTACTACAGCCTTTCGAATGTACTCATCTCGTGCTCTGTCGTTAAATCCAATTAGTTTTAACCGCTTTGTTTTTGGGGCGTATTGTTTAGGTAAATACCTAGTAGTGAGAAATACGTCAAACTGATGAAATACTGGGGTCATTATCATTTTCATAACATCAGACAGGGGTAATGTATCTTCATCCGGGTATTCATCAAATCCGTCTAGTATAACAAGTACAGATTTACTGCTGTGTATTATACTTTCAATGTCATGTTCAGTCAGTTGTGATCGCGATGATAGTATGAACCGTTTAATCGCGGTGTATATTGACGGTACTCCTCCTAATTGTCTCAATCGAAGTAGAATAAGTATTTCCACATTTTTCAGGTACGATTCCTGTACACTGTTACACCAGTCATATGCGTATTGAAGCGTGAGGGTTGACTTCCCGTAACCTGGCTCACCAATCAAGAATCTCCTGTTAGATTGTATACGTGCTTCGCGAAAAACAAGGTGGTAGGAACCTAAAAGCAACCATGATTCTGCCAAATATTCAATGCCGCCCTCTACAAATACCCTATCCACACAATAAAGCCTATCTCTAATGTAAGGAATAGGTTGAACAGCGTCATAGAGTTGCTTGTACCTGGCTTTCAGTTCTTTTAGGAAAAGTTGTTTATTTGCTGGAAGAGAATACAAGACAAAAACAAACGGTTACACAGGTAGATGACCTACGTTACGGAGAGAATGTTTTCTTTACATGAAAAAGTAAGCTAATGCCATATACCTAAAAACTAACTTAACCATTATCAAAGAAATGTTGGGAACCTTTCCAAACGATATTTGTGTAGTAACTTTCATTTACATTGTCATGGAAACAGCCCACTTGAAAATTTTTTCTTTGATTACGCTAAAGTCGTATCTCTAAACTTGAGGTATCAACAGGCCACAACCACGTGTGTACCCAAGTTGCGCCCCTTTCAACCAAGCAACCCATTCAGAAAGGAAAGGCTATATAACCTATAACTTAAATAACTGTACATCAGCGAACTCCCGATCAGAGCTGGTGAGACTTTTTCCGCGGAATTTATTTAATAAATAGCGACCTCGGGCACACAAATAGAAAATTTTCCGCACGAGGGGGCGGGGGTGTAACCTCCAGCTCTCACCTCCACCGCCACGACCCTGTACGTCTATAGAACTAATACAGCTACCGACATCGCGGTTTCCTGCTTTTACTTCAAGTGATGTGATTAAATTGTGTTCTTTCGAAATTCCGACATCTCTTTATCAAATCACGTATAACTGCAGTAGGTATTATACAATACCGTCAAACATAACATTGTTCATCGACATAAAAATAATTGTTAGATTAGAAATCCATCCAACCATTGTGTACTGCCTTTATTTGAGGGATGGGAGAACGGAAAGGGAAATGGTTGTAGTTACATTCTAAGATCGAATCTCTCTTAACGAACTATAACTGTAACGCCGCTTACAACATAGTACCGCCAAGGATGCTGTGTAATCTACTTAATGGGGAGTATTAGGAAGCGACGTGTTCAGTTTCATGAAGATTGATTCCTACATGATAAGTTTTTTTCTTCTCGTAGCATTCGAGTATCAAAATATAGAAAAAAATGAAACACATTACCCATATCTCCATAGGAACAATCGTCCAACAGCCCAAGGTAAAAGTGTAGGGAAGAATTGCAGAGCAATGGAGGTGCTACCTCCGTCGGAAAAAGACTTATTTGTCAAAGCTACAACCTGCCCGGATGATATAGTAACACACTTGCTGTATTTTACACTGTACAATACGTCTCCTGTTACACGTTTTATTGATCATTGGACCATACCGCTGACTGATGAGTCCAAAGGTTGGTAGGATCAATGGTAAATAATTTATTAAGTTATTATTACAAAGTAAATACGTATCATCTTATTTTCAAGTTGAATATCAAAACAGATATCAAAGTTCACTTTTATACATGTTCACTGCCACAGTGTTCTGCATGTAAAAAGATTTATGTGAAAAAGTTCTATCTTTCAGCTTACGAAGGTATTTAACTTTTCGGTAGACTGCTAACGACAGTATCATTAAAATGAGTCTCGAGAAAAAGAAAATAAAACAAGATTGGTGGCATGATAAACATCAACGATAAACCAAGCGGTTATGAAGGCAAACTGTATGACTGGTTCAAAAACCGAGGACAGGGCAAAATGTGTGATAGGTGGCATCCGTAATAACTTCAATTGCTTGAAGGATTTATGCAAAAATTGATGACTCCCCGAGCACATTGATAGAAGTGTTGGCTAAAGGACTATTAAACAGATAAACCCGAATAATTTGTGAGTTTTATATCTATTTTCAAACATTCAACCTTTCCATTCAGTACTGTACTCTGTTTAAAGAAACAGTCTGTTCTGTCAACTATAAGGGATCCCCGAAAAAAGTTATGGATTGTGCACTGTCTTCAAATCAAACAATGATATCTTTACTTCAAAAACAGTGAGTAGAAAATAAACACTTTTCTGAATAATTTTTGCTTCCCTCTTTGTAAACATGATTTTCTACATAGGCCTGCTTGTCAAATTGCTAAATGTTTGGTTTAAAACGTTTAAATCGCCAAAGATTCAATGCTGAATTATTTGATTTGTAATTAATCATGGTTAGAGTGCCAAGGGGATTACATACGGGAGGGGGGGGGGGGGGATAAGTGTTCTATTGCTAAACACGTTTAGTAGAGTTCGTTGCTCAAGAAATTCTGATGTGAAGATCTGTAACTTGTCATGATACACTTACAGTGCTTCATTGTTACAAAACGTTATGTAGTAGGCCTACCACTAAATTGGTCCAAAATATGTAATCGTTTTCTTCAAATAAAATGTTTTATTCACCATGAAACGTTACATTGGTGAATCATTGATATTGTGAATAGTTTGAATGCAATGGTTTCAAACACGAAAAGTGTTTTCATCTTTCATGTGCGCCAATAGCACACGATTATTGTAACTCGCTACTTGATTCGCAATATGATTTATTACTTTTACAAAACCTCCCACAAGTACAGGAGTCCACAGCACAGTGATTTGCAAATTCCAGATGGAGAGGTCACATCACGCCAGTTTTAAAGGAGCGCCATCGGGTACGTTTTGAGTACCACATTGTTTTCTAGACCCTCCTTGTCACTTATTGATCACTACACAACACGGCCCTTACCCGTCTCGTCAAATAATACAATCCAAGACGTTTTTTCTTTCTTTCTTTTTTTATAAATTCTTATTCGATTCTTATAAATTGACGCAACCTGTTTCAAGATTATACCGCCCTTAGACTTTGGTATGCTCTACCTCTTTACTGTAAAGGTTAGGTTAGATGAGGTTTAACATCCCAGTTTCCAACCAACTGGTTCAAGTCGAGACGACCACGGCCTTTTTTCCAGTTTTGGCTCACTGGCTTGTTTTCCCTACTCCATTGTTTTATGCTGAGCACCAAGCACAAAGGCAGTAGGTTCCATTTTTAAAGTCTTTGGTATGACCCGGCCAGGATTTGAATCCTAGGCCTTCCGGCTACAAGTCGGATGCTCTAACCACTTGACCACTGCAGTCTTTCTCTCTTCACTGTAAAAAGAGACGTCTTCATATTTTATCACGTTATGGCGTTTAAGAATTAGAAAACGAGCAACAAAATGGATAAGTACAGTAAATGACTTTAAGTTAGCTAATATTAACACATGATAAAGATAATGACGTCAATTAAAAGGCACTCCGCAAACATGTTTGATATATATGTTAATTTTCCTTTATTAAAAAGAACTTGATGTTTGCAGTAACTATGAAATAAACTCATAAACGTGTTTAAGATATGGCGTTAAAGTGGTGTCAATGTGTTAAAGTTGGCGTTTTAGACGTTTAATTTGCTTAATATGTATTTTTTGTTTCTTTCGGTTACATAAACGCCAAGACGCGTTAATTATCTGTTACAAAAAAGTGTTAATCATTTTTTACAGTGTTTCTCCAGGGAGTTGTTAGGAAGGAGATACAACAGTCAAACCTGTCAAACATAATGTACTTGAAAATGATTTAATTCTTTTCAGGCACTACCGTTTGATTGACAGGTCTCTCTAATTTGAAGTCTCTGTTAACTAAACCCTTTTAATGATGATCTCGCCTTTCTTTTCGAAGTAATTCCGATACAAAGGCCAGGCCATTGTCTATACACTCTTTGAAGTAAGGTTTGTTTCCGCCAATGAACAAAATTTAATCGGGATTTTCAGAAAAACGACTGGTAACAAACAAACGTTTAGATAATGTACTTCAATTGTGCCCCCACGATTTTTATACGTCACTTGCTAGAAACATTAATCAAGCCTATACTTTCCTCTTTGTTTTTACCAAATTTTCCCATCATTAGGAAATATATTCGGAAAAGTAAGTTATAAAGAAATTCTTAGCTGACTATAAATGAAATGGTATTTAGCGCGACGAATAACGACGAAATGTTAAAATTTCACATTTTTGCATGACGGCTGGCAACGAAAAGTTAACGGGTTCAACGTAAGAGGTGTGTCTTCTCGTTGTCATTTTGACAATGCATCACTGATCCTAGTTGATCTAGGTATTGAGACAAAAATTTTGAGGAGAAAGGCAAGATAACTGTCGGAAACAAACATTGCTTCAAAGAGTCTATATACGTTGGATCTCCTTCCTAACACATCCCTGGTTACTCTTAGCATCTGAAAGACTCCTTCAGTTCATCCTTTTAAACACCGGCTAAAGACTCGTCTGTTCTTTATTTTATATATATTTTTTTATTATTATGATTATGCACGTACAGTTTTATTTTTTGGAATTTGTGTGCTTTATAAACGTACATACCCGTTACATGTCTATCATAATAAAACTATCAATAAGTACCAAAGATTCCTTGTAGTGCCTGTTGAATATTACAGAACAGATTACTATTGCAAAAAAAAACTACTTTGAAATTATTGTCTGAGTTAATTGTTTGGACTTCTAAATGCTTCACACAATTGTGGTCTGGTTTACACCAATATAGACAACACAATAAAAAGATAATATTCTTTACTTAAGCCTTTCGTGTTCCGTCACTTTGATATTTCATTAACCGTACAGCTGATTATTCAAAACACTTAAAATACAGGGTACCGTGACATTTTTCGCCTTCTTCTTAATGAAATGCTAAAACCTGAATTAAGTTTCCACACGTAAAAGATTCCGAAACTCACGAGTTGTTTACTCAATAGCTTTTTCAACGAGTGCATGATCGTTACGTACCAAATAATTGGACTTCGCTTAAAAATTGCAAAAATTGCAAAATGTCAAACGCTCTAGACTTTTGAGTTATGATCCCGTCCACGGGAGGGAAGAACTTTATAGGGTAGTCCCCCCTTGATATTTTCAGAGGATTTTTATCAAATTGTTATGTGTAGATTTTTTTTTACATTTTAAAATGAAGGTTGTTTATGAAACTTTTAAGGCACGTTAAGTAAAACTTCCGACAATGAGGGGCAGGGACGTAACGGAGAGGGTGAGGCCCTCGGTGAGGATATCTTCCTTTCATTTCTATAAGTCACATCGCTATAAACTCTAAGAATTGCAATTCTTTTGGCACATTTTGCTGCCACTTATTGTGAGACCAGTTCTCCCATTCATACTTCCTGTTACACACACTGGGTAAACTTATTGTTCTAAGACCCAGGGAACCCTCAAAATAATCCAACGTTCCCTCCTCCCACAAGTTTATGGCATCATTCATACTGGCAGCTACAAATAATGCAATGATTGAAACTGACTGGTCTATCAAATTTGTGTATTGTGCAGACTGAGATTTATATGAAATATGGCTTTTCGCTATGGTGCCTCACCGATGTTAGGTCTTGATGGTCAAATGTACGGCGACCACACACCTTCCATATTCAGGAATATTTTGGTAATGAAAGACTGCCATCAACCCTCCTCCCACCCCCATGTCTGGAATCTTGTCCGCTGGACGGTTAAATCTTGGCGCAGCCACGTTGCCCTTAACTATCGCCCTGATAACGTGCCTTGCAATTGGCGTGTGACGAAGATTTGTCAGCAAAGCAGACTTGCTTCCTTTTGCTCCGCTTTACTTTGCATTACTTGTTTTGTGAGAAAGACCGTACAGTAACTGCCATCGGTAATCGTCCGCTGTGAGTTGCGACTACCCGGAGACATTGCAAAATGCCCCTTTTTCGGATTATTCCGTGTCCGAAGAGGTATTTTATATTCTGCTTAAACAAATTCTGAGACTGAAAGAGGGTAAAGAGGCTTTAAGTCAGAGCAGGAGTGTAAAAATTAGTAAAGTTTTGTGTTTTCTCCCTAGAAGTGGTCTACCTTGTTAGCATATATCATATATGTTTGTATATATGTATAATGCTGAGAAGTTGATTCAAACCCATCTGCCGCTCTACTCAGTTACTTTGAAGATGGAGCTGAAGTTGTTTTACCGCGTGGATATGTGGCCGACTTTAAAATAGAATTGGGTTACTCTCCGGTCGGTGATCATTGCACACTGCCAAGCCTTGACTTAATTGTGACGTAACTGCCCCCGACCCCGTAATGAATAGTAAACATGTTTGATATGCTCGGCGTGGTCATTACAAGGACAGACAGTCGGTTTGCAGTCGGGTTGGAAAGAAGATTCGCAAACTGCACCAACCCGACTGGTTTTCAAACACGGTGCTGTGTGCATCCAGTTTGGGTCATTTTCCCCAAAAGCTAATGGGGTTAAGGAGCCTTCCAATGCACTCCTGATCGAGAATGTATCCACGGAAGACATGAAGTAGACAACGTCTTGACTTGAACAACTACAAACTCCTTAAAATGACCATGCAAGTTTGAGAATCCCGAATAGGGTGCAATAAACTTTGCAGAACGATCAGTCACATTTCCAAGGCAATTTCCGAAGACTTCCCAGCAACTATTAGAGATAGCTAAACAAATATAAACGAAAGATTTCAGAGTTATATATGGTATTCCGTGTATTTATCATATCGTCCTCAGTAAATAAACTGCGCCCTCTTTATCTCAGTGATACCATTTCCTACTTCTAATCGTTAGATCCAGTATCGACTTTGTATATTCTGATGTCATTACGCATTTCATTATTAATTCATTCAAGTGCCGATTTGTGGGAAGAACATAGACCAATGAAACAGCCACGATGTTTCTGTTTCTAAGAGATACTTTGTGTTTGTATAACGACTACTTTAGCAGTTACTGTTTACTTGAATTATTTAGGCACTGCATGTTGCGTAGAATAATATTATCCCAGTGATGCCATTCCATCTAATGGTAAATTAAATGGAAAGACTTACAACCTACTTTGACGGGTAGTTTACATTTAAGTATTCATATATGATTATTAGTTTTCACTACAGAAAAAAAGGCTTGTGAAGGTAATGTACAGAAATTAGTATCGAGAAATTAATCATATATTTATGTATTGTAAGGTAGCATGGTGGGTCCGAAGTTCGTTCACCTTAGCCACTAAATCCGACAAAAAATTATAAATAGGTAGCACATGGTTCCCAGTTTTAGACATTTTATCTTCGGAAATACATTGTCTGTACAAAAACGGATTTTGCCCAGGAATATGTAAAGTGTTAATCGGAATTCAAATGATTTCATGTGACTGTCTCTGACCTCAGAATTTTATTCCAGAGGGTCACAATTCCGTTTGCACATTTTCAATTGCCCCTTTTCGTAGAAATCAGGTTAATATCCATTGACTTTGTCTAATTTCCCATGTAAGAAAAGGACTCGCACCAAATTATTATAGTGTTGCAGTCACGTCTTGTGAAGTCACGAAAACATAGGCTTCGTTTCGAAAGTAGGTTAGGCTTGTTACACTGTAAAAATTGATTAACACTTTTTTGTAACAGATAATAAACGCGTCTTGGCGTTTATGTAACAGAAAAAACAGTAAAATACATAAGCAAATTAAACGTCAAAAAGGCCAACTTTAACACATTGACGCTACTTTAACGCCATCTCGTAAACACGTTTATGCGTTTATTTCATGATTACTATAAGCATCAAGTTGTTTTTAATAAAGAAAAATTAACATATATATAAATTATTGTAAACGTGTTTGCGGAGTGCACTTTGATTGACGTCATTATCCTTATCATGTGTTAATATTTGTTCAGTCATTTACTGTGCGTATCCATTTTGTTGTTTTCTAATTCTTAAACGCCATATATGTGTTAAAAAATAAAGACGTCTATTTTTACAGTGTAGGTGAGTTGCCTAGGTTATTTTCGAATGTCAGAAAAATGTTGTATTCAGGCAAATTGGAAACACGTGGTTGGAATTTGTTTTCCTACGATTGTTTATCAGTTGACGTTGATATTTTGTGCAATTTCCCAATAATTTTATCCATTATTCATTGAATTATGGACAATGAAGGAAATTCGGGGGTGAACGAACTTGTGTTCCCTAACTATACTACTTACTTTTAATAGCTTTTCATTTCAAATGATATGGTTACATGTAAGTGGGTATTATATATAAATCACGCATAAACGACTGACGGTGCTTCGTAATTTCAGTATAAATATGCGTCACTGAAAGATAGTTAAATACAGAGTCAAGGCTAAACTTTAACGTTGAAATTTTGAAATCATTTTTCTCAGACTTTACCAAGGCATTCTCACGTGCCACGTGCAGTTGTTATAAAGGCTTTCAAACTGACATGCAACACTCCAATTTTCATCGCAGACGTTACCAGGAGGATAAGATTGGACATACTTTGAGTGGCCCTTGAAGCTTTATAAGTCAACACAAAGAATATCGTTAAAATCTTGAGTGGAAGCTTTATCTGTTTTTCTTTTCATAAATTATTTTATTAACTCATTAATAGTATCACGCAGAAGAGGGATAGCAGGCAAGTTACATGATGGTGTATATTCCTTTGCTGAAAAAGCAAAGATCTTTTCATTTTTCTTTGAGTAAATGTTGAAACATTTACATCGATGCTCATGAATTTTTTTCTCTCATTGTTAAAACAGAATTGCCTTCATGGATTCTAAAAGAAATGTACTTTTGCAATATCTTACAGTATAAAGGATTTGTCCGATCAGCTAGACGCCGCGATGTAGGTTTCTGGTGAATTTTCCGTGACGTCCCCGACAGATGAATATAATATGCAATAACAATGTAAACACTGTAGTTACTGGTATCTATCGTCCTATTTACTTCGTTTTCCAGGAAATAGAACAATCGATCGCAATATGAGGAATAATTTAAAAGAAGGCCTCAAGTAAAAATTCTTTTCCATCAAACCACTTGTTGAGTCTTAAGCAGCCTACGAAGGATTTGTTATGTATTTTCATCATGCAAAATCGCCGCCAGTTAGAAGTTGTGAGGCAACGCTTTAGCATGGTTCAGGCTAGCAGTAACACTGTGTTCAAACGGGTACAAAGATTAGTCACATGACGTGTACGTAAGTCCCAGGTTGATTAACGACCAGAGACACCAGACAGAACGAGAACATAGACTTCAAAATCGATTACAATTGGAGCCATCATTGCAATATTCTCACAATTTTATGATAATTATAATGTTCAAGCAATAGGACTTTGAAAAAAGTAATTCCTATGATCCTATCCCACTCCTTTATTCGTTGTGCAAGCAAGGGTGCTTTGATGGCTTTAATGAAAGTAAAGCCAGGTGTCCACTGTACGACTTTTGACCTACGACATGGAAGCCATATATCACGATGTCTGAAGACTCCGATCGTGACAGTACAAAGTCGCACAGTGTGCAAGGGTAGGCAGGGCCGTCGCAACCGGGGGGTGTGGGGGTGTCTCACCCCCCCCCCCAAATTTCGTCAGAGCGACAATAGTCGGAAAATCTGAAATGCCAGTTGGAATTACTGATATCTCAGTCTAGCACAATTTTCCGACTGAGCCTATGTCAACTTCGTATATATTTTCCAACTAGACCAAGTGAGAATAATACCAAACGTTATTTTCCTCACGTAAAATCAAGTCAAAGCTGTCCTTTTTCGCAAATTCTTCTCAAACTCTCAAAGTTTTCACGCGCTCCGCGCGCTTCAAACCTTACCTCAATGTTTTCTTATTATCAATATCTTCCGATAGCAACTTTCGGAGAGGCACAACAGCAGAAGTTGAAAGCTGTTTACAAATTACCAGGTAAAAGACTGGCTTTTTGAGTGGCATGTTGGTTTGTTGGGCAATTGAAAGTATCTCGATGGAGATTCTGAATGCAGGTTTTATTATGGAAATCTTATTTAATGAAAATTTGGGCGCGCATGTGGCACGATTTACAATCAATCTCATGAACATTATTAAGAATTATACCAGACACAGTTCTATGGGAGCTAGGGCGCTTTAGCCCCCCTCCCCAAATGTTTTATAGACTAATATTGGTGAAGACATAGATATACTCAGAAAATATTCCAAACGTCTATTTATCAGGCCCGTAGCCAGTAAGTTCTGTAACGATTCTTTCTATAACCTCAAAAAATTCCGCGCGCTATGCGCGCTTTCATCTCTAGTTCTATCTAGTGGTAACGCCCCCGTTTCAAACATATTGGATTTCAACGTTTCCACAAATGTTGTTCTTCCGTGTAGGCGTGATTATAGAAAAACACGAAAACGCATCATTGCGAAGGTCTTTCCTCTTTTTCCTAACTTTTAGAAGATTCTTTCTTCAGCCTCGCCATCGTGGCAAACATATTTTGTAAGAAAAAAGATATTTCAGTTTCGTAGGAAATCCTTAATGGATAAGATGAAGAATGTAATCCCCGACGACGACCATGCAGTCACCCGAACAAATTTCTTGGTTTTGCCCAGATTCTTCAATAAAAGCCCAAACTTTTTCAACTTTCCTCAATGAAAATTCAATATAACCCCAAATTTTTCGGCGCGCTTCGCGCGCCTTATATTTTGAGTTCGGCAACCCATTGCATCTGTCGGGTCGTAGAGTAAATGGCCCCCAGTCAGGGTGCTTCCCCCCATGTCGGCAAATCAAAGCACCACCCCTGGCTGAGCCTGTGTGCGGGTTTTTCATTTTGGCATTGAAGTGTACCCCAAAATTTCGGCGCGCTTCACGCGCAATCCTCACAATCCCGTTGTATCACTTATGAACATTATAAGCACAACGTACCAGCGAACGTTTATAGCATAAACTAGGTGTACATTCTGAAAACGCTTGTTAGTCCTAAACCCCTTTTGCTATACCTATCTGGAAGGTCTATAGACTTTTTCTGCACCTATTCTCTCCCTCTCGCCCATTCCCCATTGTTGGAAGCTGTTCGTCTGGATTTTCGTTCAAAATTGGTAAAAATACGATAGATGTAAAGTGCTTGGCGTCATACTCTATATTATTATTATTTAGATGCCAGTCATTGCCCCATTTTATATAATTGATCCAGAGCTTCCAGGAGGCCTATACAGGTGTATGCTAGCATTAGATGCCAGAATAGAAGGCATTCAAGTAGTCAAAAGGGGGGGGGGGCTTCAGGAGGTTTGTTGACAAAGTATTCTTCTCTTGGACAACATACTGTCTACTTTCACCAAATCTTAGTATTCACTAAATTATGGACATTTTCCAGCCATGTATGATCAGTTCCAAAAGTATCCCAAGATAGCACCATTTTGCATTCTAAGCAACCTTACCTTAACAGAAATTTCTCAAAGGGGAGGGGGAACCTTAGGCCCCTCCCCCAGGACGGCACCTTTATGAAGTGACAAAGGAAGGATCACCACTGCTGTATCATACAAAAGTAACGCCCATAAAAACGACAATGCAATTTACGGACCGCCACTCATTTGGAAAACGAATCAAACCAGTCGGAAAAATTAGAATTCATTTAATTATGGACATTTTCTAGCCATATATCATCAGCTCCAAAAATATCCCAAAGATAGCTCCATTTTGTGTCTAAGCAACCTTAAATTGACAAAAATTTCTCAAAGACCCCTCCCCAAGACGGCACCTTTATGTAGTGACAAAGGAAGGATCCCCACTGCTGTATGTAAACGCAGGGTGCATAAAAAAAATGGTTGCAAAATCTTACGCCGCCACCCATTTCAGTTGGAAAAATATATCTAACCAGCGTGACAACTAAAGTCAGGAGGTGGACAAATTTATGAAATCC
>JAIZAY010000603.1:0-37148 GCA_029531755.1 Holothuria leucospilota
ACTTTGTGTGGTATAAACGCTCATTTTTTGTGCCCCACCCCTATAAATAACCAAATCCTGGCAGCCCACGTACGTACCTTTAGCTTTACCTTTACCTTACCTTTACGTAAGCCTTAGCTTAATGTAATAACGATACAAGGTTACAGCCTTTTTACCTCATATATTCTTGTTCCTCATGAAAAAGTGGTCTAGAAAAATCACATGAGAATTTCTCCTTCTACATGTGGCACCTCCCTCAATTAGAGTCCTGACTAACATAAAAGGATACAATGTGATTGTCTTGCTCAACGGTGCAACCCTTAAAGATGATTCTTTTGTGTACTTTTTTCTCCATTTTCGAAATTCTATGATATTATACATTGTCTTCCATGATTTCTTTTACTGGATACTACCCATTAGGGGTCAGCCTGGAGCATTTTTGCTTTACACTCATGGCCGTTTCTAGAGGGGGTGTGATACCCCCCCCCCCCCCATTCATCCACGCAGTCGGCAAAATCCTGCACTAGTCGGCAAAATGAAGGAAAGAGGGAAGTGCAAACGAAGGAAGTTAGAGGGAAGAAGAATGAGAAAAAGGGGGGGGGGAAGAAAAGCTACATAGGGTTTTTTCAGTCTCATTGTTCACTAAAGGAGTTCATCGTTTATGGTAATGTAGTAATCTGCCGTTGAGTCGGCAAATTCTGTACCAGCAGCGGCGCATACAGGCGCGCGCCCATCCTATTGGCCGTCATGCGTGAAAAAAAGTTGAGGCAAAAAGAGAAAATGTTTGGAAATGTGTCAATTATATCACAATTTTTCGTCTCAGCCCTCTTCCAAAAGCAAAACTTTTCCAAAAGAGAGGGTACTCTCCTCCCCTCATACCCCTAACTCAGGACAGCGATCAATCAATACTTGCGCCCCCTCTATTTAAAACTGCTGGATACGCCCCTGACCAGTCGGCAAAATAAAAGAAACATGAGCAAAAGAAAGAGGAAAAAGTGTCAGAAAGAGGACAGTTTCTTTAATAAAGACCCGAAATCACGCCAGTTTCTTCAATAGTTACATTCCACAAAGCTAGATATACACTACAATTACTGTACGTAAGTCTGGTAGTCTTGAATAAGATCAAAGGACTAGTGGTGAGTTACAGTTTTCTGCGACTAGTCAGTGCACCCCCTGCCCCTGGTAAGTCTACGTTTGCGATTATTGTTAAGTGCGTCCTCCATTATTCCTGAGAAATCCTTAGCTATGCACCAAAAGCAAAGCAAATTACAAAATAAAAGAACGTACTGAAGTATGCGATGTCCCAGATTAGCTTCCTGGATCTCATATATTCCCTAACCCTGACACTTTCTTGTCATTATAGAGAGTGTGCGGTTCTTGGAATATTGTTCCTATAAGGTACTTTCTTATAAATATTAGAAAATAAACTGAAAATCGTTATTTTGAGAACGGTACTGCGTTCAATATTAAAGTGTCCATAAATGTAGTTGCGAAGCAGACCTTACAGGTAGCGCGTCACTAATTATTTGCCCCATTGACTTATACACTAAATCAGCCTACTTCCCCACCCCGTAGTTCCTTGTAAAAGTTTTCAAACGAGACAAGCCACCCCTCTGGTTAAAGCTCACAATGTGGGCTTTTATGGCATTATCAAATTTACATACCATAACCATTGAAATTTTCAGCTAGAAGTGCTTGAATAATATGTACGTGTTTCCAGCCCTGATCCTTAGTTCCTTACTCAGAGACGGCATTTCACACAGTGGAGTAATACCATCCAAAAATGGCACTAAAATTGGTCAAATTCCCTTCAATTTTGCACATTCTGTATTTCAACTCATTGCCTCTAAGGCCATATGAAACATTGATCATATTTTATAAGTAACACAGTCAGAAACAACCTCCCATAAATTTTCTAGGGGACTTCATTTGTACAAACATTTACAGCTCAGAACATTTAAATTAGTGGTCCGCTGAAACAAAATTCAAACACAGTACCTAATAACTAGTACATATACAAAAAGACAAAAAATAGTCAGTTCTTAAATCGGGTAAAAAAACATACGCTAGTTAATTCTCCAGTAAAAATATCCCTAGCCGTTTATACACTTTGCAATAAATTTCCTCTTATTCAAATCCTAATCCACATTCACAATTAAAATAAAAAGTAGGACAATAGTCAGAAATATTCGACCCTCAATTCATTTTAATGTCTTTCTGATTTGGTCTTAGATAATGCTTAGATATGGAAGCAATTAAAATAACGAAAGTAATTCCCAGGAGGAACAAATATGTATGGACGTAATTCCTTAGTTATTATGTTCAGCTACATATTTGCCCAATTGTTATACCTTATAAATTCAACATCCACAATGGGTTTAAAGGTATTAAAAAGAAACCCCTCTTTCTGCACATTGGCTTTTTGCATTTCATTTAATCAACCATGGATGTACAGCATTTTAAATAGGGGTCCAGCTTGTTAACCTGTCCTAAATGATTGAAGAGTACTACCTTCCAAAATTATTATGAATCCCAAAATTGCTAATTTACCATTCCAAATTCACTTCTCAATATTCACAGCATAACCATAGTTTAGACCTAGCCATCTTACATAAATTTCAGCACATATATTTACATAAAACCGAAACCTTATAATTCATGTAAAAAACCTAAAACTTGTATTACACCCCAACTTGCTCTATCCTTAATCTAGTTCTTTTAATTATACCATTGGAACACCTATATTTGTGACTGTTGATGAGAGGGGTCACCTGTAATAAGCAGATGTAAACTAAATATTATACCACTATCTAGTTCCATAAAGCAATCAGGGCAAATTAATAATGAAATGGGAACATTCAATAACTTTTAGGGCTCACGGTAATGTTCTATAGTTGGCAACAACTTAGATGAAAATTGCTGTGAATTCTGAGTATTTTACACTATTATCATGAGGACAAGATTATGAAAAAACTGTCATAATTATTTGAGGACTAGAATTAGTAAGTACGCTTTCTATTATAAAGACAATAAGTCTTGGCGTTATTGCGATTTGGCAATAGGGTGAGACCAAAACAGGCTTTAATAACAAGGCTACTATCAGTCTTAGCTCATCAAGGACACAGGCTACCTTGCAAACTATGACTTGTGGGGGTGCATCTAAAACATCCAATGATTAAAATTTTTCATATTGCAAGAAAATGGTACTTGGAAATATAGAAGGATCATAATCAGAAAATCAAATACATTTTAAGTAAGAAGTGATTAGAAATAATTGATTGTCAAACGCCAACCCTTAATTTGAACTTTTGAAAAGTCTTTGCACAAATTTGCATGAGTCACATAAATTAAAAATGAAGCTTCCTGATCATAACGTCAACAATGGTCATAAGCTCCGGAATGCATGACTGGGGCAATTTTGGGAGTCACTGAAGTAGAATGTTGCATTTTGTAATAGTTCTCTGTGAAATCCATTAAAAAACCTCATCGGAAAACCTACATAAGTTGATCAATTTGCCTAATGGTGGTAAATGAAATCATCAATTGGCACGATATTTGACGGCCTCCTTAAACAAGTTTTGGACAGACTTATCACGGGTGAATTAGTGAAATTTAAATCAAGCATGGGCTTTGCCATTTATTGACTTTACCTTACGACTTGTATTTTTGACCTGAATCTGAATCCTACTCGAAAATTATTAATACTAAAACAAAATAATTTCCTTGGAAATTCACAATATCTCTTTCATGCAAACACTTTATAAGTAATTTTGCTTTAAATATTTACTCAAATTAAATTACAAGTTCTGTAAGAGAAGAGTTAATATCAAATAAGGGAGTAATTTGAGCAAGCTCACTAAGTGCATGACCAAATTTATTATTAAAATATCATTGAGGCAAAAACGTGATGTGGGAATGGTAATGCAATGGATTGTCATAGTATTTTACGGTGCCACTCAAGAATTAGAGTCAGAATTGTCCACAATCATAAGGGTACATGACAAATTCTGACCTATTTAACATGGAGAATTGCAATAATTAATATGGGAAAACTTCGGAATCAGTGATCGAAAAGGTGGACTTAGTAAATCAAATAACGTCAGGCTTATTTGACATCTGGACATTATATAGTGGAAATCCCAAATATTAAAATTAGCAAACGATATCATCGTATTATAGACTTCGAAATACAGTATTACTCAAATGAGTCACTCTGTCTGAAATCTTGATAGATCTTGGACTAATAAAATATCGGCCCAATGCTTTAAGAATCAGACTGTTTCACCAATTCAATTACCTGCATCATAGTTTAGCCATTGAATTGCTATTTGTCGGAATGACATTATGCATCTAATTTTGATCGTCAAATTGCGACACCATAAAAAAAATTTAATCCGACACAACAGCTATTTAATTACATCCTTTAATTAAAATCATAAAAATTCAACAATAAGGATAACCAAATTAGCAAAAATGAAGAAATCTTACTTAATTCTTTACTTCAGTCATCTCAAATCTGAAACAGTCGGTTAGTTGAAACTATATTCCCAGAATTTACCTCATAACGTTTGTACTGGTACGTATGGAACACGTGATAATCTATAACAAAACCCAAAAAAATATCCCCTCACGAAACAATATTAAAGTTAATAAAAATTATTTAATACAGTTAACAGTAAACTTCATTAAATATTATTCATCTAATTCGATTCAATGTTCAATTACGGTCGATATCTGTCTAAAAATTCTGTTACAGGAATGGACGGTGCGTCATACTCAGAAAAATTCTCCAAAAATTGAAGTATAAAGTTCATTGCCCCATGGAACGTAAATTTAACGCCAATGTGCATCAGAAAAAGTCTTTACACAATTGCATTATTAAACAAATATTTCATATTATGATTATATTTGATGTAAACTGCAATCAATAAAAAACTTATTAATGTAAATTCTAAAAATAATTCTAAAAGCTCCCCTATCTAAATTGATTGGGGATGGTAAAATTGCACTACTTAGTTTAGACCATTAAAAAAGTTAGACTTCATTAATATAAAGATTCTCTGATATTCAATTAAATAAAAATCAATTAAATGTAAACTATCATTGTAGTATGATCTAGTACAAAATTTAACACATCTTTCGAATTGATCCGAATCATGAATCGGTAATACTATGAAAGTTACGTTCATGGTCAATTTGTCAAATAGTTCCTGATCTTATCACGTGTGCAAACTCAGCACTGGTACTGAACTTCCGTGACTAACTACCTTGATTAGTAATCTTTCAAAATTATCCGGTGGACACGGCTAGGCTTAATGTACCGTCCTAGTAATCTTGATACATAGGTAAACCTCGCGTCAAGTAAATGATTTTAGCGTAATAACACGAGTTGAACAACCCCTTCTAATCATAATATTCAGTTATGGGAACATGATATTTATTAATCAATTTGACAACAATTAATATAATACTGATAAAGTCAATTTTGCTGAAATTTAAATCTTAATTTGAAAGAGTTCTTATGAATGGATTTTAAAGTTCAAACATATAAATAGAAAATATTTAAGTAAGGATTAAAATTGGCGTGGGAAATTAAACGTGCAACCTAATGGGTACTTTTATGGTAATTACAGTATATACATATCAGAATATTATGGATTTTACTTTTTAAGCAATTTATGGAAATTTCTTCATAAAATGTACGTTAACTATGATATTCAATTGGCTTGCATGACTGCAATCTTAAGTTGAAGAATTCTACTCAATAAATTACGCTAATGCTTTTAGTTTCCTAATTTTATAACTCAAATGATGAATATATGGTTTATAATAAATTTAGTTGCATGATATTCATAGATTTTCACAGCACTAGTTGGATGTAGCATGAGCATACAAACGTCGAATTGCTGTTGGGTTAACAGTGCAAAAGTATGGATATTTCTTCATTTAACGTTGGAAAAAAGCGAACCAAAACTGAATTCTCATATCTTTAAACCGGTTATGATCCTCTTGACAACGAATAGTACCTTGTAATTAATGATTTACATTAACTGAGAAATTCAAGTAATAGAGTTGTGAAATACATTCAAATGATAGTATAGTTTAAATAATCTTAAGTCTGAGTTCAAGAATTTAAGTATGTCTTATGGTAACATCATAATATTTCATATGAAAGAAAAATTATCAGTTGATAAAAAAGTCATCGGCAAACATTAATTCCTAGTAACTCAACTAATGTGAATTCTAAATGTATCTAGACTATTAAAAATATCAATAATTCACAAAATTCAATACATACTCAAGATTTATGATATGAAATTTTCAATTGTTATCCATTTAACCATAATCTAAATTCTGAAGTAAATCAATTCGTCATATTCTCAGAGCCTTAATTAATTGGAATGCCAAAATATGAGTCTTAATTAATGAATTGTGAACTGCTAACTTGAATCATATTTAGTCCATAATCAAGTAACTTGTGAACTGCTACTTTCAGAAACCCTCTACGAATGCCATTGACTATTATTTCTACTTAATATGTTTAGTTAAATTTTTCTTGAGATTATAACAATTTTTAATACTAATAATGGGGACAGATATAAGTAAATAACTGGAACAATTTAAAAAAAGACTTATAAATTTCGGAAATTTGAACCATATTGAAAAATAGCTACCCATACTCTCACTGCGATATTCTAAAAAGGAAGCAAGTAGTTAACAGAGTAAATAAAAGAATTATTCAAATTTAATAATTATATTTAAAGATTTTTAGGGTCATAAAGGATACTGAAGTTCTTTACCTACGAAATTTATGTACAACTGCTCTGAAAGCATCTAATTATAAATTAAAGCCTAAGCTTAAATTCATCGCAAAACATATTTAATTAGTATCGTGCAATTCCTACACAATATCTTTTAATTTATAATTACTTAATTTTAATATTTCAGTTACGGAAGTAGAGTTAATCCAGATGAGTCGTTCTTAACTTTGCAATCAAGAAATTATACGATTATTTAATAACAACATATGATCACTACCTTGTATATTAGATATGCCTCATAGTATAAGGCTTTTCAAGTACCAGAGACTTTTATCAAGTCATTGGAAAATTAACAGTTACAAAAATCTGCAATGTTACGTTAGTGGAATTACTCTGTAAAAATTAAGACTACTAAGATTTCCTATATTATGGCATTAATACAAAATAGTATGTAAAATTGACACATTCTAAAAAATTTCAAGAAATGTTTAGCTTGCCACCTCATTAAAATTGAGTAATAATTTTTTGATCAAAATGTTAAAAATGTCTTATAACTATAAATCCAATTAAATCAAGTCATATCCTAAATATGTAATTCCAAAATCATAATTAGATTCCACCGAATGTTAACAAGCTAAAATTTTTTACAAAACAAATTAAGAAAATTAATCTAATAAATCGGGATAATTCCATTAATCGTCAATAGTCAAAGCCGGCTTTAAGAAACCAATAAGTAATTGAAAAAAATACGCGTTAAATAGGTAACTTTACAAATTTTAAGTAAACCCAATGAAAATGTAGACTGACTCATCTAAAGATTTTCATTTTAGAATTAATTTCCCCTAAAAACCAAGAAATTTTCACATATTTATAATCAAATTATAATTGCAATCAATTTTCGAAAATTCTTATCCAATAATGTAATTTTGAAGAATTGTCTCTTGGAAAATGAAATGATTCGTACGTACTAAATTAAGCAAGAAGTGGTTGTAAACACATCTAATTATAATGTCTATAATTAAATGATAATCCTTCATGATTAACTAATTAATCTATCTTAGCTGTACCTATTTATAAATTTTGTCCCAGCAAATCGCAATTAGCATTCATGATTTTGTTAAAGTTGTCTTCAAGTCTCTAATTAAAAATTCATTAAATTTAAATAAATTTCACTCCTGATAATTCTATTTAGACTTAGAATATATCCTATAAGTAAAGTAAGTCCTCTCTGATTGTAAATCAATTATTTTGTATGTTTGAAGATTAATTTTTGCATTATTAATAATAATCATTGGAAATATAATTACACTTTCTGAAGTGATTTTTTTAAATTTATCACTTAGATTTTTCAAATTTATTGCTATTCTCATAAATTCATGATACATAGGATAACTTGAACAACCCATGTTAAGTGCGACGAAACCTCTTGACGTATTAAAACGTATCACGTAATATGTATATAACCAACTCTGGCGAACTAACTTAAAATATAATGGAGTTTTCAGGTTTACATTTAATGAAGAACATGTAAATTCAAAATTCGGACAAAAATTTAAATCAATCGGAAGACAAATTTATAATGAAGTTTTCTATAAATCAATGATAACGAGTTGATAACGTCTCAGTTCAATTAAAAATGAAATTAATTCTTTTAGCATATGAATGTTTCCAATGCATATACCTTCAATTGGTTTAACTTTAATCTAAAATGACATACAATCATAACTTATAAGCTAATTTTTGAAGTTTATATTTATAAGGTGTAAAATAATTTGCTGAAAACCTTTGACAATTGAAATTTACAAAGCAAAGTAAGATATTGGAAGATAAGTATGCAGAGTGTGAATTTGTTAATGAAAAAATGTGTTTTATTACTTTTAAATATTATCTTCATATACAACTAAAATTTTTCATGATAAGTTAAAAATTGCAGATCTGAATAGTGCAATTTTCTTAACCAATGTCATTTTTCTAAGTATCGACATAGTTCAAATATTGAATTAAAGCTGCATGGTTTAATAATTCACGAATAGATAGTCTATCTCAATGTCAACTTATGTATAGGTCAAAGTTATGGAACAATTTTGAGAAAACTTTGAAGCAATTTCTAATTAGTGCAATTCCAATTAAAAATTTCTTAGAATAGGTAACCTGTTTCCGTAATAATTTAGTAATTCAATTAGGAACTTGATATAATACTCCATCTTGTGGCATGTGCCTATTGATTCTACCTTGCAATGAGAAGTTACATTCTAGAACATTTTCAACACTAATACACATATTCCTTGTAAAAATGAGAATTCATAAAGGATTTCCTATTGTAACAAACTTCAATGCTCTAAAGTTTTATTCAAATAAACTTATGGTCTAAAAAACTTTTGGTTGCCATTAGTCACAGTTTCGAAGTTAAATGATTGTTTTCATGTGGAATTTAGTTATTACTTGAATATGTCGCAAGTTTAAGGATAAAGACTTAAAAGTTTGATGATTGACCCAGTACTAAAGCTTTTGATATGAGGCATTGGACACCATTTTGATCTACTTAGGCAGTTTTGAATGGGAATCATATAAAATGGAATTACATTTGTGGTACATTTTTACTTTGACAAATTGCAGCTTAAAGGTACTTAGACAAGGTAGTTCAAATTGAATTTTTCAAGTCTTGTTCGTTCACTTGAAAATTTTACTGTCGGTAAACAAGTCCAAATAATTATCATATTTGACAAATGTCACTTAGTGTTGAATTAAGAATTGTAATTAATTCATTTTACTCTTAAACTTGGAAATTCATAACGTTAACCGTCTCAGGCACTAGATAGTTTGAAGGAATTATAATCTAGGAAGCTTGGCGAGCGAGTCTTCCATAATGATTTAATCCCAATAAAATTGAATCCAGAATGAATGGTACATATTGTCCAATACTTGAAATATTCCAAAGTTATTTGTAATTGTGCACCCTTAATATTTTTATAATTATTGGCAAAATGTGGATTGAGTTAAACATTAAATGTAATGGTTAAATCAAATTCCATATAAATAAATTGGATTCCTCTAGGGACAAATCGAATGTTTTGAATTGTAATCAAGCATTAATCAAAATTTTAATACTAGAAGTTAAACCCCGATATTAAATTAAAAACTTTCTTAAGTTGAGAAACTACATTCACATCTATTGACCACTATAACAATTAACGGCTAAAGTTTAGAATTTGCAACCTCTTGGAACCCGTCAGTTACCTTGTACTTAATTCAAAGGACTTTATGTGCAAAACATGTTGTAATCCTTCAGAAGAAGGTAGTTCGTAATTAAAATTGCAATTTTGAGAATTTCATAATATTAGGGTCAAATTACACCAGACCTAAAGATGGATCAGGAAGTTCCCCTTGAGTTCAAATGTGATCAAATTGGATTGAAATTATCAAATGTCAATGCATTGATTATTTTAACAGTGAAATTAAAGATTATAAAATTTTAAGATTTGGATATATCTCCATTTTACAGTTATTTGGTAATAAAAAGCAATTAAATTCTAGGAATCAATTTATAACCAATTATTCCGCATCTTATTATTAAAATAGGAAAAATTAAATTAATAACCAAGATGTGACTTAAGTTATTCTTTATGAAGGATTTGTACAGACTTTTTACTTTTGAGTCTAATCTTTCTTCTTTACAGAAATCAAAGGTATTTTAATCACAGAAAATTTAAATTTTGAAATTTAATTAGATATAATTTAAAACAATTTTAAGAATTGATTACTATCAAATATTCGAATACTGAGTAATCTTAGTGTGATTTGCTAAGCAACTCAAATTCAGTTTGCATATTTCCCAATTCCTAATTGTCTTAAATTCACTGGACATTTTGATCTTCACACTTAAGATCTGGAAAGAATTCAGATGTTTAAAATGTTTTTGCAAGCGGCTAAGTTAAGTAGCTAGAGTAATTTTATATTACGCATAATGGCAATATCAACCATTAACACTATATTGTCGGACGTTGTGTCGTACAGATTTATCGACTCATAGACAGATTCTTGAAGAAGAGCAAATAAATTGAATTATGTTTATTGACAGTGAATTTAGCACATATTTACCATCAGAAATAAGTGAAATTTTTGGTTTAACAATTCATTGTTAGAATTTAAAAAGCGTTTGAGGGTCAAATATTCGAAGATAGTATAAAAAAGTTCAAAAGTTAAATATATTGAAACAAGTGCAAAATATACCTTGTTGGTCTTGGAATTTTCCAATTATTGAAATTCCTTAAATTTCATTAAGATTTAGGAATCTGATAGCCAACTCACTTGTACAATTTTATTTTTGAAAAACAATTACAATTATTCAAATCAATCTAATAAATCATTTATTTTCCATATTTTTAAATAAACAAAAATTTACTGAATAAAGTGAATTTAGTATTAATTGTGTTAATAAAAATTTAAAATTATCAGAATTGGAATTTAGTTGCCCTCACCTAAATTCTAGGCATAAATTTAAATAACTTTAGTAATTAACTTAAATAAATCAAAATTTACATGCTACAAATATACTATGGTTGGAAATAATGATTCTTTTGTGTCAGTACTACAAAAGTTTCGAAATCCAATTGTAAAACTATTTATTTTTTATATGATTATTATTTGAATTATTTATTTTAACACAATTAGTCCTTTCAGTCCATTTGCACTTACTATATGTGTAATTTAAAGTTAAATAAAATTCGCCTTTTATAAGCCAAATCATTAAATCTTAAAGATATTTTACTTACAGTAGAAATTTCAATATGAAGATTTAATCTATGTTTCTTAAGGAATCGAATGGTACTTCAAATTAAATCCTTTTCAAATGTACATAGACTTGATTGAGTTCAATATTGGTCAATAGGCCATCAAAATCGATTAAATCAATAATATGCTTGTAGTACGATAAATATCCATAACATTGTAAGTATATCTTGATTAATTAATGTATTTTTATGTAACTTTATTGCTCAAGGATTTTTCAAAATATAATGTCCAACATAATGATAAAGACTTTTTTGTAGTTCAAAAATGATGTAAATGGTTATAAATAAGAATTTATTTTAACTGTTGCATAATGAAGACTTTCTTAAATTATGTCCTCTTTAGAAAATAGTTTGAAAGTTAAAATTGTTCATTCTTGCATATATTAATTCATACTTATGTGTGGTTAAACAGACTAAACGTAATTAATACTGCAAGTTAAATAATTGCTTTTAAATCTGAAGTCTACTATTAAATATATTAGTTCGACCATGTGTACATAACAAAAATCAGTGAAAATTTTTCATAGGATTTTAATAATTTCCAATTCATATATGGAAGCCGTAAATTATCTATCCTGTCGGCTATAAAATAAATTCACGTTAAGTGCTTATTTCAGTTACATCCATTCGTATACTTAAACTTGGTGATTCGAACTGAATGCAGTATAATATACTGACATACAAAACTGCAGTGAATAATCGGGTTCTTGTTAGATACCGTTCTCAGCATCAGTTGGGGTTCTCGTAGACAAAATCTGAACAAATGAAAAAGTAATCCTCTTCAAATGATAAAAATAAGAAATCTAAAGTTTTATAGACGTTAAATCGATGCCTTTTAACTTGGAATTGGCAAACTGGAAGGCCTAACCTGAATTTCAAAACTCTTTGCTGCAAACCACCCAATAGTTATATCTAGATATAGAATTAGTAGTTGAAGCCATAGTAATGTTATTCCAATCTTGAACATTATTCATTCTCGAATCTAAAATACTAATATCCATTAATCAAAGCTGGTAAGATAAAATGAGTTCAAAAACTTACAAGCTATCCCAAAGCATCTTTTTAAGAAAGTTTTGCATAATAACACCTTCATTCAGTATTTCCTTGGTAGAATTTTAAATTATCTTTGGCTAAAGGTTAGAGACACCTAATAAGGCCTTAGAATTTCATCATGGGAAAAAACGATTAATTTATAAGAAATGAAATTTAATAGCATTATAGTATGTTACCGAGCATGGTTATGTAGAATGGTCCCTGCAAATTTCGTTCAACGCTAAGAAAGTCACTCTTCATACTACGTGTGTCATATACTGTTAAACCAATTTAAAGTTATGTATTGTCTAAACTTAAATATAGAGCTACCAAAATTATTTCGATGTTGAAATTACTAAGTTTGTCGAATGAGTTAGATCAGGTAATACATGTGTAAAAGTATTCCAATAAAACTGATATTCAGAATCTTTTGGAAACAATTCAAATGCAAAACCGCAATGCAAGGCAAAAGTAACGGTTCCAATGGAAGTTCTTTGTTAATTTAGCTACATCTAAATGTGAAATTTATAACAGTTCCAGTATTCGTAAACTATAGAATTGGTTGCATTTATAAGTTTTATAGTAAGAGATTTTTGGAATCCTTGGGCTTGAAAATTTCTTTAAACTTCCCGAAGTTATGATGGTTAAGATTTTAAATTAATTGTTTAGACCCTTATTAGTTAACTATTATTATCTAAAGACAATTTTAGTACAAGTAATAGATTAATTGTAAATCAAACTTATTAACAAATTCAATCAAACCCGAGCAAACTTTGATTATAACATACTTGCGATTAATTATGCAAATAGATAACAAGCTTTTTAAGACATAATTCATCAATTAGATGTTTGATAAGTTTAGATTTGATAATCAGTAAATTAATAAAAAATTTTGAAATTTCATTGGCAGATCATTAAATAATATTGAATTCACAATTGAATTTTTTAGACATCAACCTACCAAAGATACGTATGGTACAAATTAATTTAAGGGGCGGTAATTTGTTTAATCAAACCATTCGAATAACACCAAGCTTTCTAGAAAACTATCAAGCCGTTATGCAAAATCCAGAAATTTTCTAAATCTCTAATTATAATATTTCAAAAATATATAACTTAGATTAACTATCCCAATTCATTATTCAAATTAATGATCAAATGTAAGTAACCTGGGGTAATCATCCAAATAAGGAATATTTGAGTTAATCTATTGAAAAAATGTTAAAAAGAATTGAAACTTCAAATGCATAAAATATTCGTCCAATATAAATAGTTAGCTAAAATGTATCAATTTGAATAATAAGCATTTCCAATGAATGTTGTAGTCATCTAATATGTATCATCGATACAATTAACCTATAAATTTAATACATAATGGAAATAATTTTGGGCATAATGACATTCAAATATGGATTCAAACTTTAAAAACGAAAGTTCGATAAGTCATTGAAAAATTCCTTCTTCATTACCAAAATGTTAATGTTCAATAAATTTAAACACATAAGGAATCAATTATACTGAGCGTAGGGTTAACCGTATAGTGTTAATCAAATCAGAATTTGAACTATTAATCAATTAATTTGTAAAGGTACATATGCACTAGATAATTTCATAGTTGGTAACCATATAAAATTCCAAATGAACATAGCGGGAATTAAAACCAATGTAACATTCAACTTTCTACGACTAAAAACATAATGAAATTATCTAAAATTAGTTTCAATATTTAATGCTAATGATGAAATTTATTATTTTCCGCTAAATGTTTGATTTGAACGTATTTATACAAACTAAATTTCAGATAATTTGTTCGAATTAACACTTTACAATTAAGACCATGTCTTCAATAAACATTTTAAATTAATTTAAAACTGGATCTAATTGGAATGTTTCAATATTAACACTATTGAATATCAACTAGCTGTCACAACCATTTGAACATCAATCTATTCAACTGGTAATATTCAAACTCCCACATGACCTTAAATACTCAGTTTTATTTTTTTCGAAAACCAGTTTGATTTTTCGTAATTAGATAACGATGTTATTTATAAACTTCTTCCCTGAATCTTTATCCAATTTATGAGATGACTCTATTTGATGACCATAGAATATTAAAGAGATATCATTCGAAAAATATGAACAATTGTTAAATAAATCTTGAAGACTTTAAGTATAGCAATAAATTGTAATGTGCCGAAAAAAATTAGGCTAACGGATATAATTGGTCCATTTTAAGAAATTTAATTTCAATAAATGTTAAGCTTAGATTAATGACATTGTAACATTTTCCTAAGTAATTCTCCCTTGACAAATTAACGACTTCTTTTATACTAACTTTAACATACATTTACTTTCCATAATAACTTTGTAAATTTAGATACTAATTTTTCTTCGACTTAATAGTCTTAAATTCTAAGCAAGTTTTAACATTTAAAATAATAATTGTATAAATTTTCTTAAACTAAACAGTGAAGTTATACTTAAATCAATTTTATCCTGTAAAATAAGGATATATTAATCAATTAAGAAATTAAACTGATTTACTGCAAATTGATATCAGTTTTATTTGAATGGAAATCTGGAACTTTAACTACTCCCAAATTGATTTAATCCAAGATATTATTTCACAATTGAAAAACTTAAATTTGAAGTATTTCCATGTAACAATTACCGTCAACTTTAAAAACAAAACTTAACTCAATTTGTAATTAAGATTAAGTTTTACTAGAATTTAACCAATAATTGAAGACATTATTAAAATACAATTCAGAATTCATGTCAGGTTACTTCAAATTTAACCAATCTTTGACGAATCAAAATACGTTATGCGCGTATAATAAACTTAACATGCCTGTGCAAAGCTTGACACTAAAAACTTTTACAAATAGTACACTCACTCCAAAACCATTACAACTTCTAGGACTCATCATTTCAAAACCTTGTCATCCTTGTCAGTAAACACTATGAAATTGAATTACACCTGTTTACTAATTGAATTTTCTATCCGCATAGATCTACTACCGCAAGGTACTCTGCACTACTGAATCTAAGCTAGCTTCTTTCCTCGATTAATGAAGTTCCGCTAGTTTAACAGTTCGAAATATAACCGGTCAAGAGGTGAAAATTACAAAATCCGATAAGAAAATTTCTTAAAAATTTAAAAAATTTGACTTAAGTTAAACACACTTAGCTTTAATATGGACGGAATTAAAAAGATTCTTTAAAATCTTACTTGGAAAGAATAGTCACAATTAAGGTGATATTAATTTTAGTGTCATCAAATTACTAAACCTTACTAAGCACCTAATATAATGTAAATAAACCTCCATACCGAATGCACCAAAATTGAAAGAATTGCTATCACACGTTCACCCAAACAAGTGCTAAATTAACCAGGTCCATAGCCTTACTAATTGATTTCATCCAATCAATTAATGATGCCAAAATAATTCAATTTCAAATAGAACGTGCATAACAGTTTTAATAAAAGGTCTTACATTATAATTTTATACTGAAACAGTCTATTAGGTTAACAGAGTCAATACCATGAGTCGGTCAATATTCAACATCTTAATTGAAGTAAAGTACAATGATTACCGGTACGTATATCCATATTTAGCTATACCTCAAATTTAAATCCTGAGACATATCTACTGAAAAAGTTAAGGGAATTTTTGCTATTGACTAACAAACAGTTACTACGAAAAATACACGTTTCATATGCAAGAGAGCTTGAACCATAAATTCATAGTCTTAACTCTGTGTTATAGTAACCGCTGTTAGGCCAAATTTGATGAAAACTTCTTAATAGTTGAACTGCATGTACATTACTGATAATTTCTTCACTCACAGTATTACTTAACTAGCAATTGAGTAAAAACAAATTTATACAACTTCTTTGACAAAGCTTAAATAATGATCGAGCTATGATTAGGAGCACGAGATGGAATCTAATTAGACCCGAAATTTGAAGTTTGCCTAATTTTTATTTGGTACAGGATGGTAACATTCAATATATTATGTTACATATTTAATCACAATGAATAAGGAATCCTGGCAGAGACCAAAATTATTTGTCCAAATTAATTTGATTAAATAGCATACAATCTGACCTAACTAAAACGCTAGACTTCAATTTAAGAGTTCTTATTACCTATTCTGTACCAAAGAAGACTGAACATGAACATATTCAACTCTTAGCTTTCAAGATTTTTACAAGGTTATTACATGTTCAAAAAATATGCTACTGGTTACCTCACATTGCTGTATTGCTTAAGACTCTGATAACCTTAACATTGGAATCCATGCGACTACTAAAGACAGTTTTTTTGAACCACAAAATTTTATTACTGCGACTATATTTGAATTACAATACCTTAAAAATTCTTGGCTCACATTCTCAAACTTAAAATTCGATAAAAGAATATTATGCATGAATCTGTTCATGGGGCAGAAACCTACCCAATTTCGCTAAAAAATGGTTCTTTGCTTGCAATTAACCTGTTAAATACCAGAATCCCTACTAAAATTAGGACTAGTCTGACTAAATATAGAAAATTTTAACATTAATAAAGTATGCCGTTGTATGATTACATGTCATTACCAAAATGAGTAAAAAAAGGGTCGTTAAACCTTATAATGATTGTGCAAAAATAAGCACCTGAAAAGTTCTGAAATCTCACTTAACCTCTACCAATTGATCACCACGTTTCTAAATTAAATAAGAGTAGCATAATTAATCAAATTAAGTTACATATTATTAAAGCTGTTCTAACAATACTTATAATTTAATTTTCACTTACTTAGCTTAATACAAATCCAATTGATTTTTGAACATTAGAATGAAATTACTAGTTCATTCTAGTTTACAGCTAAAAAATTTATAGTAATTGAAAATCTATTAATATCTATAAATCAATCATCTTTAATATCAATCAAGTAAACTAATTACCAAATTGGTAATTTAGTCCACAGTAAATAATGATGCAATTGGTCAAAAAATCATATAAAAAATTAGTAATTATAATCAATCAATATGAGATAACTTAAATTCTTAATGAAATTTACATTACACAATTGCATGATGAGTACTGTAATGATCAACATTAACTTTGACTCAATTCATATATTTCATTTATGACATTATCTTTAAATGTGGTAACCTAACTTATGCGTTTTTTCCAAGGTTTAATTATAGCATATGTCGATTATTTATTTCGCATCGTAAATTGATTAAGCTAATAAAAATGTTCTATGAGCAAACTGTTCCATAATCCTTTTTAATCTGATTGAATATTGACAGACAAATTTAATTTAATTCAACAAAAAATTATCTAAATGACTTACTTAAAAAACAAAAATTTCCTAGAATTTATCATAGAGCTAATTCTTCAAATACTTCTAATTAGATGATTTATAGTTCAGAAATGAAAGCCAATTCTTGTAATCTCTTTAACCTGCTGAATTCAGTTCCAAGCTTATGAACTCATTACATATATTCTTAGATCAATTTATCAAATTGATTTATTATCTGAAGTCATATACAGATATTAAATTTTTATTGGCTTTTATGTTATTAAACGCAAAGATCGGTTTTGTACACTCATTCACTACAATTGTATTCATAATTTTTTTCAATCCTAAATTATTTAAACTATGATGCAATGCTTAAATTAACCTAACTGAACTAACTGAACAAACTTTACATGGGGAGAAAGTTATGAAATTTTTAGCATAACAAACTGTTAATTGTATGAATATGCGAATCAAATTAGATCTAATTTATACAAAAGTTATTCACCTATAAATTACAATCTTCTTCCATTATCATTGCTAAATGTAGAATTGAATAAGATTTGACTAAATTATCGAAACAATTACTACAGTGATTTACGATTGCTCCTTTCCAAAACCATGATTTCAAGTAAAGTATGAACATTGCTACACATTTACCAACAACCACTTCAGATTACAAATATAATTTCAAACACTTAACTTGGCCAATCGAAATTTTATCATAATAGTGAAACCGTCAAAATCTATTCAAAAAGGAATTAGAAATCCACATAAATGAGAAAACTTATAACCATGTAAAGTTTGCAAAGATTTATAAATTTAACTAGGAAGAATTACATTGTCATAACAAATAATGTAATTTAAATTGAGGATTCCTCTTGCCTGACTTCAACTTAAATTTCTTCTAGAATACCTCCTTAACAGCACTTAGAAATCGAAACTATAAATTATCCCCTAAAATTTGTCATCATGCCTAAATTAACTATAACAAATCCAACATTAGTTTGAAATCTCTTTGAAATTTAAAGTAGTAATAAAATAATCACTTCAAAGGCCTATTGAACTGACAAAATGGTACAAGTCCTTTCATGGATTCAATCAATTAAAATCAGCAGTATCTTAAGTCGATAACACTCACTCATAATAGACGTTTCATTAATCTCAAACTTATTAACATAATTGAAAATTGTCCTACTGTGAAATATGCACTCTTTAAATACAATATTATTCCTACCGTTTCGAATTATAATGATCCAATACTTTGTGTATCTTATGCCTGAACTATGTAAAATATTAAAGACATTGAAAATTTGAAACTTAGGTAGCAACGTTGTTGTTGGCTTTTTAAAGGTGTAAAAAGTAAATAAACATTTAATAAATTTTAAATAGAAAGATCAATACAAAATTCCAATTGGAACTAAACTAAAGTTCCGATTATTAGGTTTGTTCCTTTTGATAATTATGAATGCAGTGGCAGATTGTAGTAAATCATTAATAATAAAAGGCTGCAACATAACTTGGAAATATTCTAACAAAAGATTACTTTGTTACTTCGAGTAGCCATATCGACTTGAATTTAATAATTGTCATGTAAGTCCTATTTCGATTAGCCTGAGTATCTTCAAATTGCAGTAAATGGACTAATTGAAAATTCACATTTCATTATTCAACTCAATGATGTGCCCATTAACATAAAAATTAATGTGTTTGCTCATATAAATTTTTCATTTGTAAACCTGTCTATGTTAAGATGAGGATATTAATACAACTATACACTAAAACTTCATAATATAGTATCAAAGACTAGGTAAACATTTATCAAGAATCATCCCATGAATTTACATTAATAAAGTTCGATTTCAGATGCTATTTAGCTCTAGATTAATTTTTGAGTCAATCAAAATTCCTGTAACTGAGTGTGGAGGTTGTATAAATGTGTATAGGTTTGGAATTATGTTTCTAATAAAGTATGGTTCGTAATTAATTTAATTCCGAGTAGCAAACCTCAAAAATTAAAGATTGTACAAATGATTCTACATCAATGCTTATAAGAAGAGATACAAGAGATAACTTTGATATATTTCTCTGTGGATCCGATGGTACAGTGAATATCATGCCTCCAAGGCTAAATATAGTCCTAATCAAGGAATCATTTCTTTCACAATTACGTCATTTTCCAGTCCCCTTTAATTTTAAGTCAATGCACAATTGGTGATGGACGAAATTGAACAGTCAATTTAAGCATACTTCAATAAGAATTCAAACTGATCTTGTATACACTTATGGCAAGGCAAGACATGTCCAGTAAGGTAACTGACCTATGCTATGTAAATGATAGAGGACTTATGGTGACTCTTGTTATGGACGGTCAAGTTCATAATTTTTCTATAACCTGCATGCATAAGACTTTCTGGTTCTAAAATGTACACTCGAATTGAAGAATCTAGGAGTATTTTATGAGAAAACAATTAAGTATTAATAATATTTGCAATCTAAAAGATAGCCTGTAGATACAAGCATTTAAGGTGGAATCATTCGGAATCCCTTCAATTTAGAAAACTTTTTCTTGAGAATAGTTTGTAAACTTTAAGCCAATATAAATTGATTGATACTGATAATTTAATGCCATGCATAGGTAAAATAGATGCATATTCCTGAAATTAGAACTCTTTGATGCAATTAAATATAATAGACTGTAGTTCCTGAAAAATTCATTTTATTACACTATAATCAGTCATTGATGCTAATATCCACAACTTGCTGATACCATTGGTATGTCATAAACCTAAATTTTAAAAAATCTGGTTTAATAAGTGTAAAGATAATTTGCTCTTGGGCAGACAACCTACTCATATATAATTCAATTCTGAATTACAAGCAGGGCTGACCTTGACAGGATGATGCTAATTTTTGGACATTTGCGCTAGTGACGACTGTAAACATTCATGTTGATGTACTCCAATTATAAGCTAAAAGGTACAGAACCTTAACAGAATGCCTTAATCAGTAGTCTGAAATCTTGAGACGCACAAAAATTTGCCATTTATTAGTTCAGTTGTCATTAAGTTCAATTTAATTTGTCATATCTTTCATTTTAATATAATAAATCCAATTGAGATTCATGTATACGTTTCTAAACGAAATCACACATCAAGTTGCGCAACGGCTTTGCAAACCTTAAAGATGATTCTTTGTGCAATTTTTCTCCATTTCGAAATTCTATATATTATAAAATTGGTCTTCATGTTTTCTTTTCAATGGATACTACCCATAGCGGTTCAGACTGGAGAATTTTGCTTTACACTCATCGCCGTTCGCTAGAGGGGGTGTGATTGACCCCCCCCCCCCCATTTCATCCACGCAGTCGGCAAAATCCTGCACTATTGGCAAAATGAAGAAAGAGGGAATGCAACGAAGGAAAGTTAAAGGGAAGAAGAATGAGAAAAAAAAAGGGGGGGGGGGCGGGGGAGGGGCAGAGAAAGGGGAGAGAAAGTAAAGCTACATAGGGTTTGTGTTTCAGTCTCATGTTCATAAAGGAGTTCATCGTTATGGTAATGTAGAGTAATCTGCCGATTGAGTCGGCAATTTCTGCACCAGCAGTGGCGCTACAGGCGCGCGTCCATCCACTGGCGTGAAAAATGCTGTGAAAAAAAGTGAGGCAAAAGAGAAAATGTTGAAATGTGGTCTCAATATATCACAATTTCGTCTCAGCCCTCTTCCAAAAGCCAAACATTTTCCAAAAAGAGGGTACTCTCCTCCCTCATACCCTATATTAGACAGCGATCAATCAAGCCTTGCGGCCCCTCTATTTTAAAAACTGCGGGATATCGTCCCTGACCAGTCGGCAAAAATAAAAGAAAACATGAGCAAAAGAAAGAGGAAAAAAGGTCAGAAAGAGGACAGTTTCTTTAATAAAGCCCGAAATCACCCCGCAGTTTCTTAAAATAGTTACATCCACAAAGCTAGTATACACACAATTACGGTCTGGTAGTCTTGAAGAAGATCAAAGAATTAGTGGTGAGTTACAGCTCTCTGTACTATAGGCAGGGAACCCCCTGCCCTGGTAAGTCTAGTTTGCGATATTGTAAGTGCGTCCTCCATTATCCTGAGAAATCCTTAGCTATGCACCAAAAGCATTTGAAATTACCAAAATAAAAGAACGCATGAAGTATGAGATGTCCCAGATTAGCTTCTTGCTCTCATATATTCCCTAACCCTGACAACTCTTGTCATTACAGAGAGTGTGCGGTCTTGGAAAATTGCTCCTATAAGGTTTACTTTCTTATAAATATCAGAACAATAAACTGAAAATGGTTATTTTGAGAACGGTTTATTGCGGTCAATGGCAGCTCCATTGGTTTCAATATTAAAGTGTCCATAAATGTAGTTGCGAAGAGACCTTACAGGTAGCGCGTCATAATATTTGCACCATTGATTACACCCTAAATCCAGCTACTCCCCACCACGTTAGCTCTTGTAAAAGTTTTTCAAAGGAGACAAGCCACCCCCTTCTGGTAAAGCTCACAAGTGCGGCTTTATGGCATTATCAAATTTACATACTAACCATTGAAATTTTCAGCTAGACAACAAGTGCTTGAAAAAATATGTTACGTGCTTTCCAGCCCTGATCCTTACTCAGAGACGGCATTTCACACAGTGGAGAAATACCATCCAACAATGGACTAAATTGGTCAAATTCACTTCAATTTTGCAATTCTGTATTTCAACTACATTGTACTACTAAGACATATGAAACACTGACCTATATTTTATAAGTAACCCAGTCAGAAACAACTCCATAAATTTTCTAGGGGACTTCATTGTACATGTAGCATTACAAGCTCAAGAACATTTCTATAAAACTAGTGGTTCAGCTACGTGCAGCAGATGCCAAAAAGATGGGCGTGCTCGCTCAGAAAACCTTAATACACACTTCCTAGATATACACATGACTTAATCGTGGAATGAACTGAACGCTGTTTGTAATTTTTGTAATTTAAAACGCAATACATAAATGTGAACTTGAAATGTTAAAAACTACTACTTGGACTAGTTGAGGGCCAGTTTGTAACAAACCGGCAACAGACAAGGCGTACGAGGATGTTAAACAAGACTATCTAAAAGACCTTATGCGTTTATAGGCTTCCAGTAGTGCTTTTACCACTACGTAGATTGGCATTCGCCACTTTAGTGCAAAGCGAATTGGCCATTCGATGGCATTCCGTTCGTAATTTACAGGTAGTACGGGCAATTCGTGGCATTCGTTTTAGATATCCCTTATTCAACAGCCACCGGGACTCCATTCTGGGCGGAAAGTCGCAGTCCCAGTCATGGTTGGTTCTTATGATTTCCACGCAACTGCGACACGGGACTCCAATGTGATGTGGAGTAGCAGTCCTTGGTCTCATTGAAGAGAAGACGTGACTCTGCAGTTGTACGAATTATCGTGTTGACTTCGACCCGCGACTCCAGGAGTCTCCAGTAGAGAAGGTTTTGGGGCAGGGTATTCTGCAGTTGTCCGGCCTAGGAAAGTACATAGAGTAAGGCTGATTATATCCAAAACTAAGGCGCTAAGTTTTATAAGACAGTGCCATCATACTGTAGCCTAGGCTACTTTAGTCACTCTCCAGTTAACTCCATATAGGCTATACGGTAAGCGCTAGCCTAGCCAAACATAACGTGGGCACTAACTCTGGCTTACTAAGTTACTGTAAGTCAGGCATTGTCGTTAGGTCCAGGGCTAGTCTGAAGATTCTACGCAAGACTAACAGCAGCCCTAATGATTCAATTTTTACGGATATGTGAGTAACATGTGGAATTCACTGAAACCTCGGAAAGACTGAAAAAAAATCAAAGAAGCTAGTCTGTTTGATTCGTATAATTGACAGGCGACTAGGGAGAGAACGTTGTCACCTGACGTCATATGCTTTTTTTTAGCACAAACTGACGGCAAGGATACATCTATCGATTTGAGATTGTTCGCGATGTTTTTTTATACCGAAGATAACGTCGCGACTCGGATCGCCAATGACTGTACGAAATGGGCGCTCATGCACTTCCACTTAGTCACTGGTGCATCGGATATGGGGATACCCAAAGTGCTGCTTTATTGCTTGCCAAGTGTATGGCTTAGCTTAATTGAGGTGGTTACAAACCGCGACAAACTAAATACTCATGTACAGCCTAGGCACACTGTGAATTGCTAATATTTCTAAACCATGAATTCTGAATGGAAGATAATATTTGTACTAATTACTGATTAGATTCTTTATAGGTTCGAGGGTCCGTGGTATGATCCACCAAATTGTTTGCCGTATTCGCCCCAGAGAGAAAACAAGGCGACACAAGGCATACGTACGTATGCTTCATATAGTGGCTCGCGCCGCTGAAGTCCTGTGCTGTCGGTGCATATTTCAGTGCATAAACATATATAGGAAGCTTTCTGAAAGTGTGGGGGAAAGGGACGGAGTTAGATGAGATTAGACACACCAAACATGAATGTGTATATAGTGAGCTCGATTACAGGTAAGATCAAATACGTTCAAGTACGGTTCAAGATCTGTTTCAAATACAGTTAAATACGATGCAAATCCTCCATTAGCGGATCTTGTCTATTACGACAGTCAGGCCGGGAATAACTTTGGGCAAATGTAACGGCCAGCCCACAGGGCGGGGCGGAATGTAGTGATAAGTGAGCGGGCGGGGGGGGGGGTTAAGTGAGGGAAAGATAATTCGACTCGGCTGCTTACAAAATGCCCTAGATGCAAAATAGTGCAATCGGAGGTCAAGTGACCAAACTACGTGGTTGAATTAATTTCATACCGTACGCCATATTTTGGCAGCACTCCGTCATCCACTCAAAGCCAAAGTGAGGGGGGGGGGGGGGAGAAGAGAGAACAAAACGAGGCTCTGCCCCCACAATTAGAGTGAGGGGAGGGCCCCCACCCTGTTACTACGCCATGCAGTGTACCACAACTATTGAAACTATATATTAAAAAGGAAAGGGGGCAGGATTTTCTGAAATGTAAACCCCCATTAATTTACAAAAAATTTTCAGAGACCCCCGGTTGGTTTTGGGGCCTTCGCTCTCACGGTTTAAGAATTCCCGGCCACCCTTTGAAGACAACCCTAAGAAAAGCTCATAATTTTAACCCGCGGCACCCAGGCCATATGGCTGTAAAATTACCCATGAAGCTTTTCTTGATTTTGGGAAAATTTTCCCCAAACCTCAATTTTGATCGTCCTAAAGTTCTTAACAGGACTTTGGGAATGTCTGGCCCCCTTTGCCCCAAACCCATCGATAAATATCAAACATAAAAAAAAAGAAAATGGCCGGGAAAAGAGAAAATTTTATTTAAAAAAAAAAAACAAAAAAAAAAAAAAAAAAAAAAACAGGCTAAATAAAATATTTTAAATAGCGCTGTTTTTTTCCCTCACGTTTGCGCACACCGTTTTAAAAAAATTTTTCGTGGTTACTTTATTAGAACAAAATTCGTGCTTATATAGCCTACCTTCTTTCCATTATCACGTAAAACCCCCCACAACAAACCCCCTCATTAAAAAACCGTTTTTTGAGTTTATTAAAATTTAAAAAGGGCAAAATTTTTTATCTTTTCAAAAGATTTAAAATCCAAAAAAGTTTTTTAATGCTTTTACTTAAAACCCAAAGGGTTTTTGGCCCGGACCCCATAGGGGGTTCGAGGGCCCCCCTATGGGAATCACCCCGAATTTCCTTTTATTTTTCCGGGGTGGCAAAAACCCCCTTTTGACGAAAAGGGTTTTTATTTTTAAAAAAAGTCGGGGAAAAAATGGGGTAGGGAGGGCCAAAGAAACTTTTTAAAAATTTTCTAAAAGGGGAAATTATTTTTCCCTTGATTTGGGGTTGGATTCACCCCCGTATGGGCCCCAGCCCTCGCAAGTTTTTTTATATTAAAAGTTTTTTCCCCTGATTTTTAACAATTTCACACGCCCCCCTTTTTCAAAACAATCTGTCAAGTAGGAAAAGATATAGCTAGGTTTAAATTGGCATGCAAAACATGATGATCTATAACAGCCGGTGAAAAGGAGTACGGCCGGCCTACAATACGTCTCTACTGCAAATAATATATGTTTCAATAATGTTTTCAATGCATAGGGCGTAGGAAAAGGGGTGGGGCCGCTACCTCACTCTTGATTGGTGGGGGCAGGAGCCTCGTTTCTCCCACCCCCCCCCCCGCTCACTTTGTCTGTATCCTTGAGTGAATGAATCGTGAGTGCTGTGCCAAAATATGGCGTACAGCGGGAATGAATTTAATTCAAAGTTTGTACAACTTGATTGCCGATTGCACTATTTTGCTTCTGGGCGCATTTTAAAGCAGGCCTAGTCTAAACACATTTCCCTTCAGTAACCCCCCCCCCCCCCGCTCACTGATCACTAACATTCCGCCCCCGCCCCCTGTGGAGCTGGCCGGTAGAATTTGCCGCCAGGTAATTCCCCGCCTGTCGTAAGAGACAAGTCCGCTGAAGGGGAGGATTTGCAGCGACATTTGAACTGTACCTTAAACAGATCTTGAACCGTAGCCTATTTGCAACCGTATTTGAACTTTACCTTAGTAATTCCGAGCGTACACTTATATAACACACCTTTATGTTTGTACAATATGTCTAATCTCATCTAAACTCCGTCCCTTCCCCCCACACTTTCAGAAGTCTTCCTATGTTATATGCACTGAAATATGCACCGACAGCACAGGACTTCAGCGGCGCGAGCACACTATGTGAGCCATACGTTACTGTACGTCTTGTGGATCGACTTGCTATTTTCTCTCTGGTGAGATACGGCAAACAATTGTGATCATACCACGGACACTCGAACCTATCAAAGGACATCTAATCAAATAATTACAAGATTATCATATCCAATTTAGAATTCATGGTTTTAGAAATATTACGATGCACAGTGGTGCCGCTAGTCTGTACAATGAATATTTAGTAGTTGATCGCTGGTTTGATACCACCTCCTATTAAGCTAGCCATACACTTGGAAAGCAGTAGCAGCACCTTTATTGGGTATACCCCATATCCTATGCGCAGTGACTAAGTGGAGGGCATGCTAGCGCCCATTACGTACACACGTCATTTGCGGATGCGAAGTCGCGACGATTTCCTTCCGTATAATCAGTAATCGCGAACAATCATACAAATCGATAGATGTAGACGCTGGCGCAGTATGTGCTAAAAGAATTCATATGACGTAAGGTGACGTTTCCATCTCCCTAGTCGCATGTAGGAAATATAAAAAAAAAATGTGAAGAAACTCGACATGTGAGGATTTCAACTTTGTCTAGACCTTTTAAAGTAGTGATATCTTATTCGTTATAGATACATGAAAAGCTTATTACTTTCGAAGGATACATGTTTCGAATTTTATAAGTGTTTGGTCACTAAATTTCGGCGGGAAGTTGGCTAGTCTACTGTTTCACATGCCCGCTTACCTTGATACAGGTACCGGTTGTACTACTTCAGTACAGTTGCATTGTAATATTCAGTATGAATCCCATTCAGTATTGGTACAGTATTATTGTTAGTGTTAGGGTGTAAGACTAGGCCTAGGCCCCTAGAGCTTGAGTAAAAAAAGGCAGAAAGAATAGAAATTTTCTAATATCGTCTCATTTTTTTCCAGTAAAAGTATAGGCATCAGCCATGAATATGAGTTTATTTCATGGACAAGATAGCCTAACAGTTATTCAAGTTATTGTTTTGTGCTTTCAGTTTCAGTATTATAGATAGGCCTAGGCCTACTGAAAAGCTATTACTTACGAGCAGGGATTCCGCCAGAAATGCAAAAAAGGGGGGGGGGGATTAATTGCTCCTAAACCCCTAATCCAAATTGATGCTGTCCCTGGCTAAAGTTACAAGTGGGTTAAGGGGTACAAAAGGTTGCGTCAAGACCCCTATAAGGTGCATTTTGACGGGTTTTAAAGGCCATTTACTTCTGAAAGTCCAAACATTGCTGGCAAACGGTGCTACCTCCATTCTTAAGTAAGAAAACCAGATAATGGACAATTTTTTATAATTTTTATTGCGAAATGAAAAGGGGGAGGATTTTATACCCACCTACTCTTGGATAGGGGGGGGGACAAATCCCCCCCTTTCCCCCCTTTGGCGGAAACCCTGACGAGGGAATAAGTTCGAATTTTTGTAAGTGTTTGGTCACTAAATTTCAGCGGGAAGTTGGCAAGTCTACTGTTTCACATGCCCCCTTACCTTAGTAAAGGTAGGCCTACTGGTTGTAGTTAGTATTTTACGACACACCAACACGACTGTGTTATATAGTGTCATCCAGAAAAGAAAAAGGCACAAAGTTGGGGTACAATTAACTAAAAAAAAAAGCGAGGTCCAACTCTAACTTAAGAGTCCAGGCAAATGCGAGGATTCAATGTCAAAAATTTCTATAGTTTACTGTATCGTCCTTGAGACAAGATCCCAAAATAAGGACAGGATCTGTATGTTCGCAAATAACAGTTTTCAGGTCCTGGCAACAGCGTAGTACTTCTGGCGAATATGGGAGTATTCATAACAGTCATCGGAAAATGTGACTGACGGTGACACAGCACAGTTCAGGGCCACCGATTTTCTCGTGAAACAAAGAGAAGTCAATTTCCGTTACTCGTCAATTCCAAATTCACGATATGAAAATCGGTGCAAAGCAATGTTTCACATCACGTGAATTTCTGTTTTATAATTTGATTATGTACGTGTTAGGATAAAGTGCAGCCTAACCAGACTAAAATCCAATCACCAGCGCTCACGTCTACACATAATATGGTAAAAGACCAAAAAATAACGTAAAACACCTTGACTTACTATTGAGTGTGGATCTCTTGTTCTTCTTACATATAAAAAGATACGTATAAAATTATAGGTGCCAATGATATGCAGAACCTGTGACTAAATCCATGATTTTAAATTATTCCACAATTGAAAGTGTAACTTGTCAGTCAGAACGTTAGGAATCGTTCGATCATGAACGTAACAACCGAGCATGCAAAACATGAAACTTGAGTTACCGTGCGTCAACAGTTTGTTACAATCGACGCAACTCATGCAAAGATATAACCATACATACAGTACAGTATACAGTGATTAAACAAGAATCTAGCTTAAGGCAACGGGATTGTCGGGAAAACTTTGCAAGACTGAGCAACATTTGACCTACAGAAGGCTAGTAAATGCGTCACTCGCACCTGGTCCCACATACAGTAAGCATCGGAGGGGGTGAATTTCAAGTTTTCTCATCAGATTGTAGCCCGCTAAAGAAAAAAGCATCCAGTGTTGTTACGTACAGACTTTAAAACTTTTTTTTTTCATTTTGCCCTCTTGATTGCAGACTTCTTTAGCATTCTGAGAGATTTTTGAAGTTCCGTGATTTTCCGTGAAAAAATTAAAATTCCGTGATTCCGTGACAATTTCCGTGATCGCGGAAAATCGGTGGCCCTACACAGTCACAGGGTATACAATATGGTCTCTCATCCCAGTGGAGTAAATAGGCATGGGTAAGGTAGGTGTGACGGACGCGAGCGGCCCCTTGTCAGAACTAAATCATCTCTCCTTTTACTGGGGGTTCCATGACCCCCAGTTCCGACCGTTGGTTTAACTCTGTACAATTTGTTTCCATATGAAAAGAATCCCATAGTATCTTGCTATTTTGAATTTTGATTTTACAAACAGCCATTTATCTTAGGAGCGGTAATCAGTGTGAGGCAAGTGGAGATTGGTGCACGTCCTACTGATAGGAGCCGTCTATTAGCAAGTACATCGGACTTTTTTCATTCCTAATGCACAGCGTAGGTGCTTCTGTTGAATATGGGAGTATTCCTAACAGTCAACGAGGAAGGTGACTGATCGTGACAGCACGATCACAGGGTATACAATATGGTCTCTCATCCCCGATTTAAAAATGGGTTGTGCGTGGAGGAAATAGGCATGGGTAACAGATGATAGGTGTGACGGATGCGAGCGGACCCCCCCCCTTGTCAGAACTAAATCATCTCTCCTTTTACTGATAGGGTTGCCATGACCCCCAGTTCCGACCGCGTTCTGTATTAACTCTGTACAATTTGTTTCCAGGAAAAGAATCCCAATACATGTGCTTGCTATTTTGAATTTTGATTTATATAAAGCCATTGGGTGGGGGATCTTAGGGCGGTAATCAGTGTGAGGCAAGTGGAGATTGGTGACATCCAATCTGTAGGGCTTCTTTAGCAAATGCAATATCGACGTTTTCATTGCCGCGTGTGGTTTTACATGCCCACGGGGGCTCTAGGGACCCATGCAAGCACAACCGATTTTGTAGTTTGAATCAAATATGGAGTAACTTCATTCACGGAAAGCTGGTCCTGAAGGGTGTTTTAGCTCATGGTGGCAGCCTTTAAGTGCTAAAAGGCTTGGATAGTGAATCTGTGAACACGATGAAACTGGTGAAATTTTTTACCGAGGTTTCAAATCAGATGGAATGCCATCTAATTAAGTGCCATGAAGTTCGGCAAGTAATGAGTGATGCATCATCCGGTAGTCTGATTTGTTGTCGGAGAAAGCATCCTGGCCCCTGTATCGCCGCGGCTGCACAACCCCTGTTCGGCGGTCTTAGGGGCCGTCCAAGTATCAGATGGCATGATACCGTGACTGTACTTTTTGTCTCAGCTCATTAAAACTGGCTCAGAAATACCAGTTCATTTGTTGAGTTCTTCAGGATACTTCTTTAAGCTAACACAATGGCATTCTGCCAGAAATAGTGCAAAAAATGGGGGGGGATGATTTAATTGCTCTCTAACACCCCTAGTCCCAAACTGCTGCTGTCCCTGGTTAAGATTTACAACAGTGGATTCAGGGGGACAAAGGCTTGCTTACAAGACCCCGGGATAAGGTGCCATTTTGAAGGTATATTAAAGGCCCATTACTTGATGGAAGTCCAAACATTGCTGCAAAGGGGTCCTCTTTCTGTCAAGTAAGAAAGCCAAGATATGGACGATTTTTTTAATTTTTATGAGAATGAAAAGGGGCCTTCATTTCCCACCTTCTGGAAAAGGGGGGATAAATCCCCCCTTTTTCCCCCTTTGGCAGAAACCCTTGCTAAGGTCAACAACTGGCATCGACTAACTTCCAGGGAGGAATGGTGGAAAAGGTAAAACTGTGCTTGCGAAAAAATCGGGGTTGGTACACACCTGTGAGAGAGCTTTCCTAACGGCGAATAGCAAATGGAGGGATACTGTAAAGCTGTTGATTTTGCGAGATATTATGTGTCACTAAAACTTATAGTTGGAGGTCGTCTCAAAGGTTGGGTTGTGTCGATGGCTCCTACCGTAAGTTTAGAGGGCAAACTGGACGACGACCATTTCTTCCATCTAATATCAAGTGGTGGTTCATTTGCTTCCATGCTACAGTAGAAGGCTACCAGTTGTACTGCTTTATCAGTACACAAGTTTCATGGCTAATATTGGTATTATTAGTTACTCAGGTTAGTGTTATCGGTGTAAGACCTACTGTACATTAGGGCTGGCTAGGCCTAGGCCTCATAGAGCTCGAGTCAAAAAAACGCAGAACGAATAGAAATTTCCTAATATCGTCTCATTCTTTTCCAATAAAAAGTATCAGGCCTAGGCATGAACTATGAGTTTAATCTCATGGACAAGCTAGCCTAGGTCTTATTCAAGTTAATTATGTTCTTGTGTTTTCAATTTCAGTGCTGAGTGTCACACTCCAGCCAAGCAGGACCACTTGAGTTCTAACTTTTGTTTGACTGGTGATTTGGTAGTGAAAAGGCTAAATAAGGCATTTGGTAAGACTACAGTATCAGTATCACTAGGGCTGAGGTATGCCAACTTGTCTCTACCACCCTGGAAACACTAAGTTTAGCATCACCTACAATTGGTATTAACTGTATATACACTAACAGTAAACACCTAACATTAGCCTAATGTTACTGTACATTGTTACGGTAGGCTTTATCTGCTGTACAGGGGCCAACTTGTGTGGCACATGTGCTACAAACTTACATTCCCCTCTGGCAGTAATGTGTGGGGGCCTCTCACTCACTCAAATAACATTTTCTGACAGAACTTTGTCGCATCAACACTACACTCTACAATACATCTGCGGATAGCGCCTAATACTCAGGTGACCCTGGCAAACTTTTTTTAAAAAGATTGGATTGGAAGCTGAAAATCTGTTCTAGGCAGTATGCCAGTAGCTACAACCATGTTCACTTGACTGATATCGTGTAGACAACTCATTCATTATGGCAAATATACGGATATACACAGTCACGATGACACTCTACAATTGCTTAATGGAAGAGTTGCATCAATGCAGTGCCCACATCTAGTACCTAAATGGTTTATACAATGCCATAATGTGGTACACATACTGTAGCTGTACAGTAGCATGACGTCAGCCATTTACAGTACAGACATTTACATGCTACTGTTCACGACAAGCGTATTGAAATTTTTATGGTGACTGGTCAGTGTTTCCGTTAAGCTGCCAATGACGTGATTTTGAGGAGATGAATTGTACAATATTGAACTCACTTATATTCGTGGGAAAAGTTAAAGGAGGGGATTTAAGATGGCAGTGGGAACAACAACGCAGGCCCTAACACATGGGCAGTTATATTAAATTGGCATTTTCAGTGAGCCAAATTTTCTCAAATTCAGTATAATTGGAACCAATGTATATTTTCTTAGATATAAACACCACTGGTGACTATCGATTCTCTTACTGTGTGTACAGTATTGCTGTGTGGTAGCACTATGTATGCATGTGGTATGTATACTGATATCCATGTGTGGTAAGTATTCAATTGATGTACTTCTGAAAGTATTGTAGACGTACATATAGTATACACTAAGGAACTAGTCTGTCCACATGATAATCTGTATTGGCAGAAGCATATTTTTTTGCCAATGGGCCGAGTCCGTATGTTATCATGATTTCTTGTTTCAATCATCAGTGAATCACATCTTTTTAAATACGTAGTTTTCCAGGTAAGGGTAATTATCTAGCGAGATGGTAATGTGCCAAAGAGAGTTGCTGGACAAGGTTCGGTGAGAAAATGTATGTTATGATCAGAGTAAAAAGTCCTCGGATATTTGGTCTGGGGAATTTGAAAAAGTTGTACACACTGCAACAAGGGCTATGTTGGAGGAGTGTAACAGAAATGCACTGTTCAAGTGGGCTACTCCAAGACCTTTACTAAAAGGTTGTAGGCTACTATTCAATACATAGCCTGCACAAGGAACTTAATATATTACCAACCATCTCCTGTTTAGGCCACTGTAGTTATTCTGTCCATGTGTCAAAGTCTGAGTGTGGAAAATAAGTCTTTGAAACTTGGGGCTTTATTTTTCATATTCTTCAACTTTCAAAAACTGAATGAAAAAGGTGTTTGAAATCAGGTATGGTGAAAATTGGCCTAGGCACTAATCGTTTTCTTACTGCAGACAGGTCTAGCCTGTATGGATCACTGTCATCGATCAACTCAAGTTTTTAGAAAATCGTGGTGGGATGCCCACGTGACTTTGCTACAAAAATTCCAAGCATCACAGTAGTTGGAGTTGTTCATGAATACTGAAGAAAACAAAAAATTTGGCTGCAAATTCCAAGCTGTTTTTGGGAGTTATCCAATGCTCATTTGAACGTGGCCGGCCATACAGGGCCCCACTTTGCCCCCCTTGTTGGTATGGCAGGTGTTTGCAGCTGTACATAGTGCACAATTTCTGTCCATTTTTGAAATCCAGTATCTCCATAGAACAGGAGTACAGTAGGCTTAATACTTAAATACACATCCATTGAATAATTTTCTGCCCACGTGTGATATTATACTTCATATTTCATAAAGGCTATGCACAGTGCAAGTACAAAGTATACAGTATCAGGAAAATTTGTGCTCTCCAAACCTTTAAATACTTTCTGATGACTGAATGGAAGGGGAACAAACATGGTCAGGAGTGGAAGATAATGGATACCCATTGTTTATCCCTTATTGTAGCCTGACCCTTTGGAATCCTTGTTGTAACCGCTACCATAACCTTGAAAATTATTTTGCATGAAGCTTACAGTGTGATAAACATAGTAAACACTACTGTATTTTTGTGTTACATTTTCAGGGGCCAAAAAACATGACCACATTCTGGGAAGTCATATATTTAATATCTTCCATTTTCCACAAACACAAACAATAACTATACACTGTAGCCTGTAGGCTACGTATTGGGTTGAGGAGAGGGACTTTCAGTTGTGGAAATTTCTTAAAGCACAGCTGATTTTCAACTGATGTCAAGGTTCCCATCTGTGTGGCTTCATCTTGCTAAAATGGAGGCAGGGCCAAATAGATAACGTGTCTCTAACTTTGAAGTCACAGTCAGGTGCACATAGATTAAACACCAGGCTTCTAGCTAGTGGAAAATGTCAAACTGGGTGGGAGTTAATGGAACAAATTGCATCATTCACACATGATGTTGTGCCATATCTCAAGAACTGAATGACATTGTCTGTGGTCAGTTGCATGATTTTTTGTTTTTTCCAAAACAATATTCAATTGAATGATGTTATTGTGTCTGATACTGTACAATATTTACACTTTAGATTGTGATAAAATATTCACACCTTCAAGTCGAGATTCAAATTGGGTGGTAAAATTTCAAACTGGGTGCTGCATTAAAAAAGTAAATTCAAACTGGTGTGCAAAGCACCTTCACTTCCAAAAATCACATATGCAGCGATGTTAATTTAACTCCCTGCTAAAGCTGTACTGGTAGCCCTCTCTCACTTTGTGCGCAGGTACAGTAACGACAACTTAATATTTATAAGTAGTTGGTGACATGTTGTCCGCCGCATCTGATGACATGACATGTCATTGGAGGTCGAGATATATGGTCCGAGATTTACCTAGGAGCCCAAGTTGTTGGTAACCAGTCATGGTGAACTGTTACAATGAGACAATGTAGTACACTCTCAGGGTATTGGAAGGTACAGCCAGTGAGCTAGCCATTAGTATGGTGTCAAAATTTCTGTGCTGAAACTGATCAAACTCTTACATGAATATTGAATTATTTTTCAGAGAAAAGGAAATATCAAGACCAGAGAGAGATGTCCAGTTTGGAGTGCATTTGCAGCTGCAGCAGTTGTGAACTGTCTATGAAAAAAGACTCAGAGGTACAGTTACTGTCAATAGTTTGAATTTTTCAGAAAAAAAAATAATCATCTCATAACTCTAGTATATACAGTATACTGTATAGAAATTGATGCAGGTACTGTATAGAGGGTAAGTAAAAGTACAATTGCAATCACATACTGTTTTCTGAATTAATTGATAATTACCATTCACAAATGGTACGAGTTTTATTTCTAGGACATTACATATAACAAGTACTTAATTGTATTGTGTATACTAACTGTACTTTTTGGAACCACTGAAGCAAACGTTTGTGTGAAAAAGCCATAAATGATGAATCTGTTCACTGAGTGACCATCTCTGTTTGTGGAGTAGATGCTGGCCTACCTGTATAATTGCTTTTGCAAAATATTTTATGCTGATGTATTTCAAAACATAGGCTCATCTGACCTAGTGTAACATTACCTGGTCTTATATTCAAGTTTATTGTTAAGTGGAAGTGTAATTTCAGTTACCAGGTACTACCCCCTGCAGAAATTCTCTAGAAGTTCCAGTGAAGTTTCATATTTGGGGAGAGGGTGGGTGAGGCCTGAAAGTTCAACTAGTATTTATGGTAAGGTTAATACTGTTGTATGGATGTTTTATTTGTTCTAACACAACCACTTAAGTACATTATGAGCTCATTGACACTTAAGCTTATCATGTGTAATAAGGGTACATGCAAATCATTTTTTGAAGACTTCCAGTACAATTTCGAGGATCATTCCCAGGGCTGAAAAAAATGTTTTTTTCCCAGATACACGTAAGTCAATAATATTTCAGAATTCCTTTTTGTATTTTACCATATTCATGAGACAAGGTAAATACAGTATCCCTCCCAATGTGCCAAAACTTCCTTCCAAATACCCCAGTTTCCTGGGAATCAGCCTCCCAGCTTCCCCTGTATTTTTCCACCCAGGGATCATTCCATCTCACATTACACAGATGGCTCAATATGGACCTTCACAGCGTTTGCGTTATGGTCCACATGACACACACAGAAAGTTCTAGGCAAATAGTACCGTAAAGTTGTTTTGAAATCAAAAGCCACTAAGCCATTGAACAAAGGCTTCCAATCCTCATTTTGCTTTGATGCATTGTGCTGCATGAGATATTTTTGCATTTTCAGGATGACTCATTTTGTATTAGGGCCATTTGAGATGGATAAGTATGAAAATTGGTATGGACTGTGTGAATTTTACCCCATAGCAGTACATACTGTACCTGTTCTGTATTTTTAGAATGTCAAGATTTGTTCTGAGTTTTCAGTAGATGTTCCTGAAATAACTCATTTACATTTCAGGTGAGCATGACCTTTCAGTACTTATTAAGGAGCTCAATATCCATACCATACAGAAGACGTATTCAATGTTGCAAGCATGTGCTGTTTGGGATATGCAGGGATGTCTTTTTTCACAAGTGTAAGCCTGCATTCCCGTAGAGTCATAAAGGGAAAAACACAAAACCAATTGCAGTATTAAGGATAGGGTTTGTGGTTCATACATTGGGCCCACACAGCAAACTTACTGGGAAGAACTCCATTCCCAGACTTCAGTTGTGTGGGTTGACACCATGTACCGTATGCAACTGTACTGTGTACTGTAGGTTATTGAGGATTACAGCAATATAACCAAAAGTTTTTGTATCTCACCTACACACAGTTGAAAAATTTATGGACATGTGTTTTAACTGTTACTCCTTCATGGTTATAGGTGAAACACCCATGTTTCTCATCAGTTTTGGGTGATTTTACATGGCAAATACAGTACCCGAAATGCATTTAATGTGCCACTACAGAGTGTCTGTTGAATATATGCATCAAGCCTTTGCATGCCAACACAAGGCTGCAGTCACTATTGTAAAGTTGCAACACTGTGGGCTGCTCACAAATCTTGATCTCGGTTTCTTTTCTTTTGCCTAACAGTAAACCCTCTTCACATGGCCTGCCGGGCAACTAAGTGGTTCATCAGTGTCCTTATTAAAGTGCTACACTGCAGCTTTTCACACCTGTGAAGGTGCTTGGCTTTCCTGTATTGTACAGTTTGTTGTGGGTGAGAACTGTAGCGTCAGTAGATGAATGAGGTGCATACAACCTTC